>OX422140.1:81500917-81799002 GCA_949129095.1 Volucella bombylans
CTATGATTAGTGTTGGGAACTATCGAATTATTCGATAGTTTCAAAATATTCATTTAGTTATCATTCATAGTTACCCAAAAATCGTTCAAGTACTATTTTTCAGAAATTATTCATTCAAAACAATAATTCACTTTGAATAATTTTGTGTTCGACTCCTACGATGGCTGCTCTGCTCTGCTAAAATTTGTTGTTGTCTCACATTGACATTTTTTTCATCTGCATGGAGTTTGGACTATCGGGGTTAAATATGTTTGAAATATTTGAAACATATTCATGAATGAATAAATGATGATCATAAACAGTGGACGCGAGATATCCTGGAGCTAGCCATGACTCCTTTATTTTGAGCAATAGTTATCGTTGTTTGAAAATGAGGGCAGAGATACACGATTGCTAGGTAAATGTACATATATTTCATACATATTATAAAACGTAGCCATTACAACTTTTTTTTTATAGTAGACACTGGGTACCTTTGTCTCCATGGCTGATCACGCCATTTAGAAATGTAGGGGTTGTTATCTCAAAGAACAGATTCAACAGCAACCGTAGCAAGGGTCGTAATTGCTGAAAGAGCAATTGGCATTTGGAAAAATTGGTGTCGGTGTTGTCTCGAAGCTTGACAGCTTCATTATTCACCACAGAAAGCTGTCTAGACACTGAGTACCTTTGTCTCCATGGCTGATCACGACATTTAGAAATGTAGGGGTTGATATCTCAAAGAACAGATTCAACAGCAACCGAAGCAAGGGCCGTAATTGTCTCGAAGCTTGGCAGCTTCATTATTCACCACAGAAAGCTGTCTAGATTGCAATTCTTAGCACTGTACTGCACAACATAGGTATTTATTATAATGTTTATGAAGAAGAAACAGACGAAAACAATGAGAGCGAAGATCGTTTTTCAGAATCCATACATTCTGAAAACTATTTATCAGAGGCAATCAAATTCGCCACGGAATACTACAAAGTTTCTTGTGAAATAAAATTTGGTTGCTTAAACGATATATAAACGATATAAACGATAAAGTGTGGAAATTACACATAAACACATATACGCGATTTTTAAGTGAAAATATTTGTGTACCTTCATGGTTTACAAATATCTCTACATCATCTATTAGACTGGAGCAAGCTGCTACATTTTTTTCAATTGGAGCCCATCAACTTCTTGTTTTAGGCAAACCTTTTAAACAAACAAGCTCAATCACCTCACTCGCAAGGAGTAAAGAAAATATCCTTGTTCTAGCCGCCACCTTTTTTGCTTTTCATTCACTGCTATTATTTTTTCTTAAACAGGACTTGTTGTCTGACCAAAATTAAATTTAAATAATATTAATGATGGCAGCTAAGAATTTCTTAATTAACACATTGGCTGCCACGTCGTAAGTTCACCTAATACTTCCCCTGGGGCCACGTCGTACGTTTTTGTACAACGATATATGAGATAGCCGTTTCGGTTTCTGTTGGTCTCTGGTGAACATTTTATCGTAACTTGCATGGCCCTAATGTTATTTTGAAGGTAAAAATAAGCCAAACACTTTGGTTTTCCTTTATTTCAAAAATCATACCTTAGATATAATACTTATAGATAGAAAAAAAACGTAAAGATAGCATATTTTATATTTTTAAAATTCAAGTTTTTGAACTGTATATTAACTGCCCGAAAAATAAAACAAATTATTCAAACTTTATTTATTTTCAAAAGAGAGATGTTAGTTCAAATTACCTTCTTGAGTGAAAGTATTTTGGGAAACAATCCACGCTTAGCTGGGGTTTGTTGGGGCAGTCCGGACTCTGAACGCGACATTCTGTCGCGTAACAAAATACACAAGCACGCCGTATTGTTTTGCCATTCTCATCAGATCTAATAACCGATCAGATACCTCTTCCCGAGACTTCCTGATTTGAGTGTTATTACTTGCAGCTTTTTTATAAATAAGAAAAAGGCATTTATGATTGCCGTCCCAAGTAAAAGTTCGATCACAACTTTTCTGTACCACTTGATACCTCTTCTGTGTGTAGTGGCATAGGAAGCCATTTTATAAAAAGCAATAGGTTTATCTCGAACTCCTTACCCTCGGGTTGATTTCCAGCCTCCACTGGTGGATGGTTCGTTAAAGTCTGCAGTTGGTTGATCAGTTACGGCTACTATAAATGGAGCAACTTTAACGAAAGTATTCTGACATCTCAGGTATCCTTGCATTTGAGCACAAACTTTTCATTTTCTTCCTCTCGGGGCACCATTTCTTAGTGTAACATTCATTACATCTTTTGGGAAATATTTTTTGTTGACCCGTAAGGTTCCACCCAGGCGCGTTTGTTGATCAAGCATGGAACGTGCAAGTTCGTAACTCGTATAAAAATTACCAATGAAAAGGGTACGCCCCTGTCTTTTCAAAAGACAACTCAGTTCCTCGCAAACATTCCTATCGAGTCCAACACCGAGAACACCTGTTGAGCTTTTACCATGGAAATTCTTCCGTCGAGCACAGCTTGAATAATTCAACCCCATAAGGATGAGCATTGTTTGGGATATATTGTCGGAAAACTAGTCTACCTCTCCAAAGAATTATGGTTTAGTCAATTACTATCCTCACCAGCCATGAGAGAGTCTTCATATTTGTATGCATCATATCCAAAAGAGACTTTAGTTTACCGCAAAATGGAGAAAATTCAGCAAAAGCTGAAATCGATTGCCGGACATTAACTTTGCAGGAATTCCAAAATTGTACTTAAGGTCTTAGATCAATAGTCTTCCGGACTCCCAACCCTTACGAGACCCATCCATAATAAACATAATAAAAGTCCGAGGAACTTCTTCATTTCTTAACTGGTTGTAGGTCTCCATTTTTTTTTTCTCGGTGCTCGTGTAAAAGTGACTCTTTCCAATTGCTGTTCCGTGTATTTATTGGTTTCGGCTGCTAATTGCTGTCAACGTCGTAGTCATCGCTGGAAAAATCTCCATCACTATCCTCATTGTACGCCACTTGCAACAGAAATAACCGTCGCACGTTTTCGTACGACGTGGCCTGGCAGAAGATAAAACACCGACTGAGGCCATGTCGTACAAAAACGTGCTACACACAAAAACCGTTATAACTTTAGAGTTAAGACAAATAAAAGTTCGGGAGTGATGGAGAACTACTTTTTTTGTACTGAGAGAAAATAAAAAAAATGCCCTGGGCTCCAGGAAACCAAATCGCTAAAATGCCTTGGCAACCAATCTGTTAAGTAATCTTTCTTCGCTCTAAAATTTCCTTAGTATTAGGTCCCAAACTTAGTTCCGTTTTTAACTTTTCCCAGGTTTTCTTTAATTTTCGGCAATGTTTTTTTTTTAAATAAAAGTAATTTGATTTAATTTGATTCGTACTAATCTGTAATTTATTTTTATTGCATTTGTCCATTTTAAGTAAATAACATTCTTTTAAGTAACTACATTCACTAGTTATAATGCATTCCTCCGCAACCAATCCACCGAATTCTATAATCAGCATGATTATCTTCCTAAAATCCTGCATCCCCTGATGGGTCTTAGCGTATCTGGATGATGTGCGGTCTCAATATTAGCACATTTCATTGTATTACACGACAAGGATTGGAGGTGCCGTAGTGCATGTTCAATCAAATGGCAGCACAATATTCAAATTCTTATATCCAAAAGTTTCTTTTTCTCAACTCGTATGTTAATCCTCGTTGGAGGATTAAGAATATAGCAAATTCGGTGGGTATATTTTTTGTGTTCCTGTGTTCAATCAAGACCATGTTCCGAAAGTTTTGTGAATGGCAAACGATTAGTAATGAGCCTGTTAGTGGCAGTATTAACGATTGAACGTTGATTCGCTAGAAAATGGGATGATACCTGTCCAGGCGAACACCTACTAGGACTATTAGTAAGCCCTTCTTTAATGCCGCCACCTCTCGCCTCTTGAAACTTTCTTTGAAAAATGCTACTGCACCATTATATATGATAATACAAACGACAGACATTACTTCGTCTATGGTCTAGTCAGACGCAACCATAACACATTTCATAGCTTCGAAATGCCAACATGCGCTCCAGATATGGACATATATTTTGTTGTTAATCATTGGCTATCGACCACGGACAACGATTGGATTCTGGAATGTTAAGATCTTCTTGGGAACGGAAAATGAGAAAGAAACAGGACATCCCAGGATTAAGCAAAATAAGAAATAGGTAACACGGCATTCCATCCTCTAAAACTGTCAAAAGCGTCTTCGTTTAATTTATGAAATCAATGTGCACTACTCGCATCTTATGTCTTATTCACGTTATGATGACAGAATATTGAAAGCAAAGTTCACGAGTATGGTCAGGAAGATAACCATTATCCAGTACTAAGCTCTACTAAACTGAGGATGACAAGGATGAATTTCTGTAGCCACAATAAACTTTATACCTTAAACTCCACTTAGAGTTATATCCTCATTTGCATGGATTTTAAGTAAAAAATTCAGAAAAAATGGCTGAACCCAGCGGCCAGTACACCAAACTATCGCCCGGATGTTACTTATTCGATCAGACTACAGGAAACTGTTATTATATTATAAACAATTTTACCAAAGCGATGCAACTTGAAGGCCCGCGAAGAATAATAAACAAATGCAGAATGAAAAATGCTCGACGGAATCCAAACAGTTTCATACTTGAAATCTACTGCCCCTCAATCTTCACATAACGGCAATATGTCCAGACCATCAACAATCCAAGAAACCTCACTCCCTAGTCAAGTGGACACAGTATCGTGGTGAAAAACACATCGGTTTGTTGCTAAAAGATATCTGAAAAATATTTTTTCCGAAAGCTGATGAAACTTTACTCCTTGATATTCTCGCTAACTCCGATAACAACGTTCAGAAAGCTTAAGAGAAACTAATTTCAATGGAATATGTGAAACGTGATGTTGCACCACTTCCAAAACTCACAAATCGGTGAGATGGTCAGCCGACTAAAACAAACGAAGACGAAAATAAAATTATTCCATTACGCCCAAAGGTCTACACAACTGAGGAGAAGGATAATATGAAAACCAGACTCCAAGTAAAATTCAATGATATTGAGTTCAATTAATAAATTATCTTTATGGCCTTGCAAAGAGTCAATTATTCGGAGGACGAGGTAACACAGATATTACAGATAATGAAAATGAATCACGTTCCCAAAAGAAAGCCGATGGACTTCAAACTGACAGTAGCGACTTACAAGAATCAACTGCAATTGCAACTTTCTCTGCTATGGCAACTTCGATTGATAATCTTAAATTAAATGCTGAATAATCCATTCCTGTTCTCAATATCAAACCTATCACCACTATCCATCCAATATTGATATTGCTCCCCAAACGGATTCTTATATTCCAAAGTCTTCCAAACCAACAAGTACAACGAAAAGAATATTTCATCAACAACATTTTTACATCCATCATCACTATTACATCCCAAAATCTTCCTCCGTGGGTGTCAGGGCCCCCCAGACTTCGGTTCGGCCATCACTTGTTCGAGGTAGGCCTCCTATGTAGCAAGAGCATCGCCTAATTTAAAATGCCGGAAAGGTCTTCCATTTGGTTTTGACCCGATGTAGAGTTGCAACAAGTATGAACATAAGATCGTCAAGAGATTTTAGGTCGGCCTGGACTCATACCAAGAGTGGAACTTGTGCCCTTAATACAGGTTTCGCTTCATTACACTACTAATGTGGGTAAGTCGTCAACTACATGCTCCATTTAGAGACAGGACTCCTTATTTTTGGGCACTCTAAAGCTCCACTTGAACTATGTGATGCGAGTCATGGCAATTAGCGAAAACAGACTACCAAAAGTAATTTTATCGCAGATGCTATTGACCGGGGGAGTTTGCGCTCTAGATTTAACCCCAATTAGTAGTTAGTATCTATGAAAAATAAGTTTAACCTCCTTTGATGGGTTTATATGGTTATATGATGGATTTGTAAGCGAAGTTCAGGCATCGCAATACAGATTGTACAATAGCAGACTGAAACACCACCTGTCTGACAAGACTTACTTTTTAATAGGAAAGACCACAGATAAGATAAGCACCTTATTCAAAGTAAGAAGTGAGTTCTTGTTATGTAGTTATATTCCGCATCACCCAGAACTTCCTATCCTCCGTAATTTGAGCAACCGGAAAGAGGGTGAAAAATGTGAAAAATCTCTTCCTTATAGACGACCTTTACCCAAAACCAAAAAAGACCATGAAATTGTATATGCACACATCCTTATACAAACATAGGTAAGTGCGGGCCATCAGTATCTTGGATCCCATGGATGTATGGGAATCCCATGAACTTAAGTTATTTCTTTATTATCAGGTGTTCACGTAAAACACAAGAGACGTTCTATAACTTGGAAGTTTTCGATGTGTACATATTTAGTAATAATTGAAATTAGTACTAATTCAATTTGTGAAAACACTTCCTAAATCATTATCCTTGCATGCTTTAGTGCACTCGTTAAACACCTCTTTTATTCCGTTCCTTGTTATGAGATCTAAACATTTTTGTGCAGTATTTTTCTGGCACCTACTTTATCCTTCACTTATATTTTACCCTTATACCCCCTGTCGTTTTCTTCATTCATCTACAATATTGTTCTTCCCATTTTACATTGAATGTACTTTAGCAGTACCCTTTACACAATATGAAAGTATTTCAGCAAAACAAGAAGAAAAACCACTAGAGTACCTACCAAGATAACACCCCTCGAAAACATGGTCGAGTAAGTGCATTACATAACTTCTCGTCGTTGTCGTAATTCTCAACCAAAAATGAATGTTTTCGAAAAGTGGCTACAGCAACCACATTCCAACAGAGGAACCAAACAACACTGCCATCACTATTCACCACCAAGGACCAAAAGACCGAAAGACCGAAAGAGACCGAAACCAACCAACACACAAAAATGTCATCATCCCAGAATTGTCGACGAAAATAGCTTAGTACACAATATAAATTGTTGTTCCACTTGGTATCCAGTGAGGGTTAAGTCTCTGTAACATTCCCTGAACGTCCTTTCTACTATCACCCAAACCGAAAACGTACTAACAGCATCGCAAGTGAAACCAAAGACAAACAACCAAATGTCTCGTGCTTAAGAGCCCTTCCTACAGTCACCACTAAGTAAGAAGGACTCTTAGCTTAGTTCTTGTCAGAAGATGAACGACTCAGTAACAATACACCCGTCCAATTTCCTTTTATTCTCCCCCTCTACAACCCAAAAAAACAAAAACAAAATTGTTGTTTCTTTCCCATTGCCTGTCGCTGTCGCAATCGCAATCGCATTCAAGGAAGTCCACCCAGAGACAAATTTTGCATTTCATGCGCTATTTTCTGACAAACGGTTTATTTAACAAAGTTATTTACGTGATGGCAAACAGAAGCGTATATGTCATAATTAGGTATAGCCTGCCCTATCCCATGATAGGCATGAGGGTAGTTTGAACTCGTGGATCTCACCAGCACCACTCCTGGTAAGTGGCAAGCACCTACTTCTGTTTGCAGAAGGGATTTTGTATAAGTGCGCAAACAATGCATAAATATGCATTCCCCGCTCTGCAGGCAGCCTTTAGATATGTAACGCACAAGTATTCATACACGCATTCTTGGCCACCCTTCCTAAGTATTATACAGGAGTATGAGTACACCCTGAAGTAACGTCTGAAACTGGGAATCGCAAGGGTCCTTCCATGCGAATATAAAATATTTGGTTCCTCACTGCATTGCGCTTGAAGTGCAAAAATTACATTTTTGCTATCAAGTGATAGTAATAAGATCTGAGGACTCTACAATGGATACGTGACAATAACCTTTGAAACCGAGGTACTACCATATAGACGACGATGAGTAGTGACTCTTCGACCGCATATTTGAATCGTTTGTTGCAATTCTGGAATATTATAAAAACTCACTAATGTAATTGTGGATGCATCACGAGCCAGAACAATAGAGGAGTGAAATTTATATATCCTCGAAAGGATACCATTTGCTTTGTGAGTCAACAGTCAGTGTAGCATAAAAGGATGCACTGATTCTTTAAGTGTAACAAATCACCAAGCCTTTGGAAATGATTTCATTGCTAGCCAGCAGAACTTAGTTGTCTACGGAGTTGGTATAGGTTCCCTTACACTGAGAGCAACATGTGAGAGGATTATGTGAGATTATGTGAGAGGATTTTAAAACTCGGTACGAATTTTCTCATAACAGGTTCCATGAATGGCTGAGAAAAAAGTAGGAAATTAGCCGCTTTGCCAATATCTGAGGTAACATTACAATCAAAATTGAAGACTTGAAATTACGCAAGCACACAGTGCATAAACCTTTTCATAATAATATTGTTTCGATAGATAGATTCAGGGCGACATGTTAGCGATCGCCTGATTTCAGTTCAAATCATAACCAAATTCGGTGACTTAAGACTATCTTCACATACGTATCAGATTAAGCCTCGAAAGCATACCAATAGTTATAAATACTTTTGGAATATTGATTCTCTGGTATTGCCTGTGAATTAGCTGTCAATTACCCACAATCTTTCGAGTATGATGTTGAAGAAATCACAAGATAACGGCGTCACTTTGTTGGTGGAGTTATTACTGAGTTTTAAGGAGCACCAAGTCTTCTCCATTGCCACCCTATACAAATTGATGAAATTGGTTGGAGTCCCAAAATTTGATATGCCTCTATATTCTCATAGCTCGTGTCTATAAATGCTGTCATACGCGGCCTTAAAATCAATGAACAAGTGGATAACGATTTGAAGTTCCTGGATGTTACTCAAAGCTACCTAAGAATACACTGATAAGGACCTACGAGTATCAGATTATTGATGAAGGGTTTCAAACGATAGCTGAGTATGGTAGATACAACCTTGTATGCGAGTCCTCTAGGGTTGTGACTATTGTTTCCTGACCCCTTCTCTGATAAAGATGTTCGTTTGAGATACGGTTAGGCCAGAAAACCCTTAAGATGTTCCGTAGTAATCTATTAACGAACGTTTGTAGTTTTGTTTTATGATAGTAGCAGTCACCTTCCAAGTGCTGCACCCGGATTCAACATTTGAATGGAACAGTCATAGCTTGGTGCTTAAGCTGATTGCATTGCTTTACCATATCGTGAACATCCCTCCAAGTGCAGACTTTGCTTTGCCAATTCGGTCGATAATATCTTTCGATAGAAACAAAACTCCCAAGATATTGGAAATTCTCTACTCTTTCTACCGGTAGTCCAGCAATTCTTATTTGAGTTGATGAGTTAGTACATAGATTTATGACTTTGGTTTTGGCAGTATAATTTTCAAACCCATTTCATTCTGCCTGATAGTGGAATGTTGGTTAGGCTAGCCGTTAAAAATTCTGCAGAAAATTCTTCACGGGTTGGGATTTTTATCTTTACACACTTCTGTTATCTGCGTCAATGGCAGTTCCTTTTCACTTTCTCTTAGAACTTCCTAACATCATTTCTACAGCAGCACCTCTCCATAACCTCCGTCAACTGCTTTTCTTAACCTTTCATTCCGAGAAGCCGATATTCATAGTATCTCATTTCTTTATAGAATTCGAGAGCAGTTCTCATATTTCTGTTCACTTTTGGTAAACTCTATGTTTTTGCCGGAACTCTTCGTCAAACCAATAATTTCATTGTGTTTGCCGAATGAAGCCTGGCACGTCCGATGCAGATAATGGCTTGCCAACAATAATGCCACTGGTCCCCTTATCGGAATGTTTTCGGAGACCCAATCAGAAAATGCTCCTGCAGTATCCTTCATCTTGTTCACAGAGAATTCTGTTATTGAACCCAATCAAAACATGTAGCTGCAGCAACGGAAACTCATTGCTCATTCGGCACTTCAGAAGACTTGTTACTCGTATGTTTCTCGCAAAGATACCCAAATAACGGTAAAACTATTCGCTGTTTGTTTTTCTTTTCAAAATACCGTAAAATGTTGATTTTTTAAGCAAAGGCCGCCGTCTTGTTTTCAGCTCACTCGGATGTCGGGTAATTTCACTCCCAACTCGAGTCATATGTTCTGGCGGCGCTCCAGACGTTAATGGTACCGAAGGAGTTCCCGTGGCCATTACCCCTTTTTGTCTAAACTTTTGCACACACCACCAGTGCTCGGCCTATCACTTAATCATCGGATATTTAAGTGATTGCAAAAAGTGCGGAAGGCACTAGTGACTCACCCCTTTTCAAACACTGGTTGACAGCTAGCGCGCAAAAAACATGCTAATCTTGTCGCCTGAATTTTTCAAAAGTTACAACCTTAATTAAATGCACACCTTTTAATTCTTCACTGTTCTGGCACCTGGAATTTTCGGATTCACTACTTGACAGCAAAGTCGTGATCTGAATCGATGTTGGTTACTCGAAACTCTCTGATATCAAAAAAACAAAAACTGTGTCTTCCGCCAATCAATCTTCGCTTGGTCTGCTTTAATAACAGTACTTGCATATGCATCAGAAACAGATCGGCGGTAATGTAAAAAGTCGATTGTGTATTTTCCCAGCCTTGATCAAAACTTTTAAGATGTTAAGCGATTGCGTTCTACAGCAAGAGGGTTTCCCTTCTTCAGGATCTTGCACGCGATATTGTGAATTCACTCGTCTGGCATATTTTGTGCTGTAGTGACAGCTACATACGTCATTAGTACTGACAGCGTTGATGGGTAGACGAAATCGTTGCCCTTCATAGTCCTGGTTGAATAGGTTCAATACCTGATTTCTTCTTATCATTTTTAGCCATCATGTGGATTGTAATCATTCATTCACTCAGATACCTGAAACTGAAAGCTTGCCTAGCCCTTTCAGACCGTCTAAAAATATTTACTTCGATTTGCATAAAAATTTATATATGTGCTTATTTTTACTTTATAGTTACATAAAATAATATTTTTTTAATAATTTTTTTAATCACCAAACCCAGCAAAGGACATAACAAGTTTGGGTATTTTAGGTCTTTAAGAGTACATACTGAAAAAAATTAGTTTGTTTGTATTCAAATTATTTTTCTTTATTGAAAAATTCAGTTTTAATAGTGGAAATATTCAGTCAACACATAAAAATACAAAAATTAACAAAATAAACATAATAAACATAGAAAACAAAATAAACCAAATCAGCTTTAATCAGTTTTTATCCATAATTATTTTCAAATATCGCATAGAAAAAAGAGAAGTGGGGACTACTCGTACTTTGTGTGATATACTTTGAAACAATCTTTGTCCTTGGATATGCAAAGATTAATTTTGCATTTTTGGCATTTGGCTCGGGAACGCTATCACAGTTTTTGTTCCTGCGCCTTTTTGATGTGCTATATATGTATTCAGGCCAATGGTCGTACCTGGAGAACAAACATGTAAAACATACAAAATAAAAAATGATAACAGTAAAATATATTTTTTACCTATTGAAACGAATATCTTCCGGGGCATCATGTAGGCGGTATTTTGACCCATAAAATCCTTCAACAATCTCCGTTTCTGTAGGTATTTCTGGAACTGTGCCTTTATATTTGCACAAAACTGTATCTACGTCCAGTTTAAATTTTAGGAAGTCCTTAATTTCTTTCCTCGGCAAGTCAGCTGGTACAGCATCCCTTTTATACTCCATTAATGAATTATAAATGCTCAAGTCCAAGAAATTGAAGAATGCTTTGACTGGCCATTTTCTAGCTTTAATTTTAATGCGGTAGTACTCGAGCATTTGTTTAGCAATGTCCACACCACCCATTTTGGAATTGTAATCTTGGATCACTGCTGGTATAGGCACAGGTGCGCGACATTTTAAGTTTCTTATCCAGCGATTAACCTCTCCTACAGGTTCCTTACTACATTTACTAGAGGCAATTACAACACATTTTGTGTCGCACCATTTTACCAGTACAATGCCGTTACTGACAAATTGCTGGATATCACCACGATTCATGCGTTTATCCGTTGGAAAATTAACTCTCTTCCCCAAACGGTTTTCCATTATTATACCATTTCCAAAAATTTTTGAATCAGAGGTATTGTGGTAAAGAGAATGTCGAAATAAAGATGACTGCCTTTGGATAAACATTTAATTAACCGAATAATAATAAATGGCCAGTGGCCAAGCCCGCAATCTAAAAATGTACCAACTCCTTGAAATATTTCAAGGACTACCACCATCCCGTTCAAAGTTGTGCAAACAAGATTTTCCAAGCCAACTGGGCGAGGTTTTGTCCTGATCACTTGACGTGCAGGGCTTCTGCCAGTAAATGAAATCATCTGTTTATCTATTTAATAGCTTTTGATCTCTGTTGCTGGTTGATTGCATCGATTCCGAACCAAATCAATAACCGGCTCGATAATCCAAAACTTGTTTGTTGTGCTGGGTTTACTGGTGTCAACAAAATGAACTATGTTTCTCATTTTCATGAATTTATCCCTTGACAATGAACTTGATATGAGTTCATTTCGAAAACCTTCCGCTCAGTACATCTGAACTCGTGGGTAACCCAAGCATCCCATTACTATGCTGCACCCATAAAAGTTTTTAATTTCGGAAGCTGATAAATTCATTTCTTCTGCATATGTTGACAGCACATACATTTTTTGCAGTCGTTCATAGACCTCAGCGGAGATCAAACGCATTTCGTGTTCGGTTTTACAAGTGTGGAAAAATAATAATAAATAAATAAATATAGTATTAAACAACAAACTTTCGAGTGTTCGGTAGCCGAAGTGGTAGAGACCCGGACAATAAATCTTGGGGTTGTGGGTTGGCTTCCCAGCCTCAGCGAAAGTTTTTTTTTTCTTTATTATTAAATTAATTTAAAAAGACAATTTTTAATAAAAAAGTGTTTGCTTAAAAGTGATGGATTGTGGAGAGCGGTCCGCTATGCCAATAGCGGGATCGAGAAAGAGGAATCTAAAGCCGACCTCTAACTTGGCACAACTGTCCCACCCTATCTACTGTAAAGCTTGGTGGAGTGAAGGCAGGAAACAACTTCGCTTCATTGGCAGCAAGCGAATCGGACGATGAAGAGGAGGAAATCGAATCTATAAGTAGCACTATCAAAATGCTACAGCAAAGGCTACAGGCCATAAAAGAACAGCAAATGGTCAGAAGGAAGAGGGAAGAGCATGAGCAATCGAAAAAAAAAAGCAGTCGCAGCTTGCTCAAAAACAGCCCCAGAAAAAACAACAGACAAATACAATAGCATAAGTGCTACAACAACAAAAGACAAAGAAACACCAGCAGCAACAATAAGAGCACCCACAACAGCGGCAGTGGTTAAACAGGAGCAGCAACAACAACAACAACAACAGCAGCAGCAGAATAAGAAGGAGAAGAAATGCAGCCTCGATGCGTGAAGTGCGCTAAAACCCACAGTTTCAAGGAGTGTGCTCTGGGTGTTGACGGAGCAACACGGACAACCTCTTGCCTGTCGAAATGTAGTCAGATACCTTGGAATCTGGCTAGATCAGTTTCTGTATTTTGGCAAAAATGTAGATGCTGCTCGATAAGAGGGATGTCGTTCGGTAGCACCAGCATTTCTGGTGGTTGAATGATGGGGAAGATGTTTCGTCGTCGTTTCCGTCAATTACGCACCAGCCTCACTAATGAGGCAGAGCTGACCAATCTGTTTTCTCCGTGAATAGCGGTGGCCAGCTTACATAGGTTTAGGTTAGCATTTAAGAAACATATACATATATCAGTGTATACAAAGTGTATATTGATATATGTATATGGTTGTATATAATGTCTATGTGTGTTTATGTGTATATTGTACATTTAGGTTAAGTAGACTAAGGTTTATTTTAAGTTACATACTAAGTTTTTATAAAAAAGAAAAAAATGTCCGTATGCAAAGTTTTTGTAAACAAATTTTTTTCTTAGCCTTAAGTATAGAAAATAAGTATTCCTAAATAAAATGTAATGAAGTCGAAAGACATAGATATAAGTATTCAAAGTAGCTTAGAGTGCTGTGTGGGGCCAGCAAGTTAACTTAAGATTGTTAAGTAATTGTAAGCTAGCATTTAAGCATTTTTTGTTAGAATGTAAGAGTTAGTGTTAAAGTGCAATTAAAACTGAAATTGAAACATATTTTTTTTGCTTTCCGGAAAATACCTATAAAAATATTCCATGGGTGTGCCAACAGTAAAAGGGTTGTTATATCCCCTAACAATGGTAATTCACAATTTCTAAAATGTATGTCCTTCCAAATCTCATTTCTGTAATCAGAGTGCAATGTTGAAGATGTTGGTTGTGGTCTTGATGTGCTAGCAACTCTTTTGATTCTAAGTGAAGCTGTATCACCATGATCTATTGAAATTAATGTAGATTCATTTCGAAGTGGGTGCAACGCCACCTAAATACGTATCACTTAAAGCTGTTGAAGTAAGATAAAAGTTACGAACTCAAAAATCGAAAATTAAAATTTAACTAACAATCATCTGTTTCTTCCAAAATCAAATTTTGAGGTCTCCAAGTATTATCATTTTCTTCGTCATCTACACTAAAATCAATATCTGAATCTTCAGTAATATTTAAAATTGCTTCAATATCTCCAGACTTTTTGAAATTGTATTTTTTTGATCTAAAATACCACATAACACAAACATGCGTTCAAATTAAAGGGCGCAGATAACGATCGTGTTATCTGAATTTATTTTCTTAGACTACACTACATGGAAATAAAATATCGAAAAGATGATACTTTAAAACATGCAGTTAGATACACATAAAACTGGTAAATTCAAAGAGAGACAAAAACAAACGGAAAAAAATTGTTAATACTTACCGCAACATTGTACCACTAGCTCTGAAACACCCGGAGAGACTAAAAAATTCCGTGAGAGCAAATTAAAAAATCACTTAGTTTGCTTGCACAACAGACGTAGAAAGACATACGTTAGTACGTTCGATGCTTTTCAGCTTTTAAACCAACAAATTGGAATGAACTATAACCTATTAAAGTAAGCTAACACGATCGTGTAAAGACCCAACGTACAAGGGCTAAGTCTTCCTCTGATAAAAAATTTATATTCATATAGGAGATGTTTGTGCCATATTAGACAGTAATTTTAAAGGGTGTTTTTATTTTTAGAGGTATACAAATTCAATATGAAATAAAATACTTGAAGCTAATGTTAATGTCTATGATTAATAGATAATTTTAATAGATAATTCTATTCTAATAGATAATTTTATGCCATTAGGCTTTAAATATGATATCGGGCATATGCGCGCCACGGCTAGCTCGAATGAAGCGCATGAAGTCCAATTTTCGACAACTCTATAGAGCAACTGGGGCCGTATATCAGCAATAACACGGCGAATGTTGACTTCTAAACCGTCCAACGCCTTCGGTTTACCGGCATAGACTACTGACTTCACATACCCCCAACAAATTAATCTAAAGGTGTGAGATTACAGGATCATGGAGGTCAGTTCACAGGTTCATTACGCGAAAATATGAGCTCATGGTTGAAACCAAAACTCTGTCACGTCAATGCCATTCAACTGAAGAACGCCAAAGTTAAAAATCATGTTTCTACAGCGCTCTCCATTGACGGTAACATTCTGGCCGGCATCGTCCTTAAAGAAATATGGGCCGATGATTCCACCAGCCCATAAAGCGCACCAAACAGTGAGTTTTAATGGTTGCAAGGGCGTCTCGACAAAGGCTTCTGGATTTTCTCCACTCCAAATTCGGCAATCCACAAAGTAGATGGGCATAGCTCCAATTGCTGTACACGATAGCGAATCAACTCATTCGGATTCTCCTCAATACTGACTGCGCTCCACAATGGCAATAACTTCTTCTGTTCGCACACTTTGTCGTCTTTGGGTATGGTAGTGGCTTCCAAATTGGAAGGTTCAAATCCCAGCCTCGCCCGAATAATATATTCATTTTTTCAGTTAACTAAAATCAAGTATGGTGAGTAGTTGACTAGAAAACAACAACAAGCCAACCTCCACTAAGAATCTAGTCTCCCCATTAAATGTTGGATGCCACCCATGGAGCGAAATAACCACTATCCCATTATCCAAAAAACTTTACACGTGCTCAGGCACTTTAAGTGTATTCATACCTACTTGAGTGTTAAGTTCTTTAAAAAAAACTAAAAATTAGCCTCTAAAGTACATGATGCGAAAAAGATTCACCGTGTTCCGAATAACTTTTTCAGATTGACGATTATGTCGACCGTAAAATGGACATAGGATAAGTTTGGCGAACCGAACCATGGTTTTCAAAATAAGTTTGCACAATTTGCACGCGTTGTTCTGGAGTTAATCTATTTGTCGTAAAATGGCAAAACGTACTAACCAGAAATCAACTTTCATCTGTCAAATTGACAATCTGTAGAAACAGTGTTGCCAGTTTAAAAACGAAACCTCTAAAAAAAGCAACCTTTATATATACGGGGAGTTAACTCGACGTTTCCGTGTTGATCTTACTTTTTCAACTTTACAGATGAAGAGAATACTACATATGGTCGCAAGATGGAGACATAATGGTTGACGTTGTAGTTGTAACCAATTTGGTTGACAACTCTTAAGTTAAAAAAAGAAACAAAAAAATCAAGAATTTGATGGAACATTTAACAAAACTTTATTCTACATCGGGATTCGGTGTGGAACGTGAAGTTTTAATAAGAAAAAGTATATGAAAAGGTTTTTGAGAAAGATTTTAAGGGAGTGAAAAGGATAACTATTAGCAGAATTATCCTTGCCACATTATTATGCTACCACATTATTCCTCCCTGAGTGGCTTGAGTACTAAACGAAAACTACGAATTGTATTTTTTTCTGTCCTGTGAATGTACGCAATTGACATTTCGATGAAAATGTCAGCGGCAGAAGACTTTCCATAAACGCCATTAATAGCAAGATCGGGTGGTCTGTCCACGATTTCGTAGGGTCCTCTGTATGGCTGCTCCAAAGGTTTCTTGACTTCATCTATTCGGATAAACACGTGTGAACATGTGTGCAGTATCTTATGTGCGAAGGCTCGTATTTTATTGTATGAGCTGCAGAGACTGAGCGTACCTCTCTGAGAGATGTGCGGAAATTTTCGACGAATGCTTGAGGATTAGATGTAACTTCCTCATCAACGAAAAATTCCCCTGGATGCCGGTATACCATTTCCAGCGCTGGTTTTGATGTCTTCTCTCAGGCTAGTGTGGAGTCAACAAATTACAACAGGTAGTACACTGATCCAATCGGTGGAGCTATGGCACATGATAGCTGCTTTTAATTTGAAACAGGATAGTATGCCATTGTCAGTGTTTTATTGTTGCCAATCAATATAGTGGAAAATCTCCATTCAAATTGCGAGCCTCTATGCAACCGGCAAACAAAGTGGTTACCACAGTGTCGGCTGATATCTCCTTTAAAGGGATGGCTTCTGGCCAACGAGTGAACCGGTCTATAAGTGTTAAATATAAGCGGTCACCTTGTGACAGTGGCGTAACTATGATATCGATGAGGATGTGTTTAAATCGTTCACTAGGAACCGCAATGCATTGTGGTAGGTTCTTTACTTGCCGGTGTACCTTACTTCGCTGACACAGAATACAGTTTTACGTCTATCTACTCGTAGTTATGTCTATGTTCATGTTAGACCAAACAAAACGATGCGTAACGTCGTGAATGTTGTCGAAAATTTGGCGTTTCAGTGTTAGAGGAATATATGGTAGAATAGTTTCGCCAGATACATCACAGTATACGGCGGTTTTTGAGTTGTCTACTTTAACCTTGCGAAGTTGTGGTGAGATTAAAGTAGATTTCAGAACATGATGTGGGCTTTCGTCGTGCTCATGATGATCAGCTATGCTTTTCGATGAAACGATACATGGCATGTTGATGGTATTTATCTGCAAAAGCGCGTCATCAACCACAATAAATTGTATATACCTGCGACGTATACAATGTCTGTGGCAAACTGGCTTATGAATTGAGATTGCCGTTGGTGTGTCGGCGAGGACTTGTCAGAACGTTAAAGAAAGGCAAATGACAGCTCGTGGTGACCAATTAAAACGGTGAAGTTGCGGCCGTCAAGGAGATATTTAAAAAAGTGAATGATTGTGAAAATTTCTATGAGTTCGTGGTCGTAGGCGCTGTAATTTTATTGGGTTTCATTCAATTTGCTCGTATAGAGTCCCAGAGGCTGTCATTTTCCATTGACGAATTGGTCAAAAGCAGCGACTGTGGATCTATCTGAAAGTGTCGCACGACAGTAACAATGTCGATTCTGGTGGCGGGTATGCAAGCTGAACGGCGTTGGTTTGGAGTTGCTTGCATTTCTCGAAAGCTTCTTCTGTTTCTATTGTTCAGATTATATCGGGGTTGTCTTTTTCTTTTTTTTGATACTAGGTGCAGGATATGGCATATTGAGTCTGTAGAGATTTCATGTACCCAAGAAACGTCGTACCTCTGCAACTGTTTTTGGCTTAGGGTAGTTGGGTATAGCTTCCGGATTCTCTGACACGATACCCACGGTAATTGACTCTAGGCTGTCCAAAGGAACATTTGTCCACATTATTAAAGCCCGTTTTATTGAAGTCTTCTGAGGATGAGATGTTGTTCGTATTCCGCAATCGAATCGGAAGCAATGAGAACATCATTTATAAAGACGTTGCAGAAGTTCATTTTGCGAAGTATTCAGTCCATTAATCGTTGGAACGATTCGGCGGCGTTACACAAACCAAAGTTATCACATTGAATTGGCAAAGTCCAAAAAGTGTAATAACTTCTGTTTTATGTTGATCTTCTGGTGCGACGGACATTTGATAATAACCCCGCTCCAAGTCGACAGATGTAAATATTTCACAACAGCGGAGATTTAATGTAAACTCTCGCAGATGGGCAATGAATAACGATCCGATACTGTATCTTGATACATCGAGAGGCGTCGCAGTCTCGCAGTCTCGCAGTCTCGCCATTCTTTTTCTTAACAAGATGTAGCGGACTCGCCCACACACTTTTTGATGGTTCACAAACCCCTTGTCGTATTATAACTTCAAATTTTTTTTTGTTGCTGCGAACTTCTCTTTCACCAGGCGTCGTGCACATTCTGCTGCTGGTGGTCTATGTGTGATACAATGTGGTATAATGCTGGACACTATGTGGTACCAGCTTACAACCATCTTGTTTCAATACGTCTTCGAATTCCTTTAAAAGATCGTAGTAGGGATAGTGAGAATTAACTAATGAGATTGACGGCTGTGGGGAATAAACGACGAGGAGTCCGTTATGTTTGATGAAGTTAGCATTTAGGAAGTATTGAGTGACATCGGCAAGGATAAAAGCAAAAAAACAAAATGTCGACGGAGTCCTAGGTCAAGTGTTATGGCTTTTGTGGGAAATGTATTGATAGTTGAACCATATGCAGCGACCAAGCTTGACTAAATGAAGCTCTGGGATTTATCTTGGCGCATCGGATTCGGGAGTGGAATACCTGAAATATCAGTTGCAGTGTCGACCAAAAACTTTAAACCACTTCGTATACACTTTACTTGCAGGCGTACGGTTGTTTTGTCTTTACACATGCATGCTGCGTTCTCCGAGGGCTGAGTTAGTTTAAATGTGTTTTTGAGGTGCTGACAAAGCTGTATGGTGCTGATTTGCCTTTTCGCCCAATTTCGAGTAGAAATAGCATATTTTACTTTATTCTTCACTCTGATGTGACCGGCTAGAGTAAGTGCTGAAACTGTTTCGATAGGGCGTTCACTTGTGCTTCCAGAAGCGATTTCGGTGCAGCTTTGCGGTTTGACGTAACATTTGTTTTTTCTAACGGCATAAAAGTGGGACGTGATACCTCAATAATATTGTACGCTTGCATAGCTAGCTTGTCTAAGTCGGTGACTTCACTAATAGTCAAAATTCTGCGAATCTGCCCCGGTAGTTATCCAGGAAAGTGCGCGGAGAACATTGTTTGAGATTTCTTGCTAAATTTCGGGGACGCTACAACAAATTTGTTCGATTCCTCGAAAAAGGTGGCGTAGTTTTGATTTGCTCGTTTTATCGAATAATGATATTGGACGCTCTCTGATGGCTTTATACTGACGTTTACTTGGCGGTGCAAAGGCAAAGCTGTTGTGTCAAGATTAACCACGACATACCAATATTTGGTGGAATCTGCGGTGATGTGAGAAATTACAAACGCGGCTTGTACTTGAGCAAATCAGAGAGATGGTTTTCCTCTCCAAAATGGTGGAATTTTTGTCTTGTCTTTACTGGGGCGTTAGTTCTCTTAGTTCTGGCTAGTCATTTTACAGGATTGCGTTTCGTTAGACACTGCTAGAACTCAGAAAGAACCCGACGTTACAGTTAAATTGGTTTATGTGTACATAAATTGGTTTCGATATATTGCGCTTATTTAATTAATTAATGCCTTGTTGTCGTCGGGGTCACCATTGTAGTTGGTATTGCTACTCTTAAGTAAAAGAAAAACACACAAAAGACAAGTATTTGATATTAAATTTAACATAGCTTTATTCTACGTCATATTCGGTGGGAACTTATTGTAAAATTATGATAAAAATAGGAGTTAAGTGATATCATAATTAACTAAATCCAGAATTATCCTTGTTTTTAAGTCGACTGTGCTTTTTTCTATTAGATGCCATATTAATATCTTGCCTGTGCTGCCACAACACTATACTTAGTCCAATCGAAGTTTCTCAAATATTCGTCCAGCCATCACTTTTAGTACCTCACTTTCATGACGTGTTTGGAAAACTCTGTTAGGTGTTTTCTTTTCACATCCACTGTCTCTGATTGCTTAACTTAACTCCCTAAACATAACACCTGTATTTTAGAATCCTCGTATCTCTACTTGTGAATTTATCTCGAAATAGTATATTCCCTCCCTCGACATTCTTACTCAACTCCCACCGTTTATTTACGACTTTCAAGTGTAATTATCATTCTCGCATTATTACTTAAAATAATGGCTTTCTAATGGGACCGCTACCTATATAGCTGCCGTGTATCTGGCACTAAAACACAATAGTGCAGCTACAGTAGAAGACCAAGAATACCAATAATAGTACAAAGATACCACAGTCAGAGTGTAGACAAAACCAAAGCCGGATAGTGCATTGGACATTTTCATTTCCCTTGTTTTTAATTTTAAATCACAGACAATAATTTTGGTGAGAATGTCTGTCTCTTGCTTGCGAGATAATTTCGTTTTCGGTAATTTCGAAGTTGTCTTGTACTCGGAGATTGGATTTGAAGATGAAAGCTCTAGATGCAGTTGAGTACGTGGCATGATTGCTATTTTCTGTTATGAAATTTTCATTATGATCCCGATTTAATGTCGACTCCAGTGAGTTGGTTTCTGGCTGTTGTTTTGTTTTAGGGGTATTGTTCTTGGGATGTTTTGCACTATTAAATGGAGTAATGATCACGTATACGTGCACACATTGGGGACTTAAAGAGAGCGTTTAAATAATGCAACACAGAGCAATGCCATTTGTCTATAGTAGAACTTTAAAGTAAACGAGATGGTTTTTGAATTGAAAAACCAAAGCATTCAATTTGCTGTTAATAATGTATATTTGTCGAAATAGGCGGATTTTTCATATATGTAAGAAAAGGCAATGATTATAATCTTAGTTATTTCAGACAGGTTGTTAAAATTAATAATATAGAATTGATTACGGTCGGATCTTTGAACTGGAAACATTTTAAATTATAAAGAACAAAACCATATACATATCAACAAGCATTTCAGAAGCAAGTTTTCAAAAACATATATTCAATTGTCAGAACTACTCAATGAAATATAAGAAACCCGCTTGAGGGGGAACTATTTATGATATCTTACTGGTGTCAGCAAATCATTCTTTGAGAATTTTTGAAAAACTGAAGTTAATTTATTTACTTAGACATCAATCAGTGGTGTATAAGTTAACATAATACTTTATGCCACCAGTTTGTTTTCCATAATCATTATTAAATGATTTGGCACGAGCACATTGGATAACCACATTCCATCACGTACATCAAGCATTGCCATACAGCAACATGCTACACCTCTACATCAAGCAGCCGCATGCAGCAACCTGAGATACCTGTGGAAGCACGAAGCGCAAGCTGTCGTAGGTAACTGTGAGAACGTCTGGAAAGAAGAAGCTCTGTGTCAGAAAATTAATAACATTTAAGGTGTAGTTTTGAACCAAATTTATGTTAGTTTTTTCATAGGCAGAACCGCTGCCTCTTTCGCGTGGTAAAAATAAAACAGTGATTAACGGAGTGAGAAACATTTAAAAAAGCCACTGAGTAGCCATAAAACAACAGAGGAAAAGTAAGCGTCACCCGCTAGCCACTCACCGCGAAGACAACAATGCTGTTCTAACTGATGTTAATAATGACTTTACTACGACGGACAAACGCGGAGATCCAACTTCTTGACTACTATATATAGGGTTTTCCAATAAGGACTTGACAAATTTTCGAAAACTTTATTATCGGCTTGAAGTACAATCAAAACATTTATGAATGGAACTCGACTTCGTTCATATGGCCACCGCGGGCACGTTTGTAGCGGACCCAATTTTCAACGACTCGGCCACACATTTCAGCCGAAACGGCCCATCTACTTCGCGTTCAATGTTGGCTCTGAGCACTTCCAATGTCGTTGGCTTGTTGGCATAAATAAATGACTTAACGTAGCCCCACAGAAAATAGTCGAGCGGCGTTAAATCGCACGAACGAGGCGGCCAATCGACTGGCCCATTTCTTGAGATAACATGCTCAACATACTTACTCTTCAATAAATCGATTGTAGCGTGTGCTGTGTGGCTTGTGGCATCATCCTGTTAAAACCACATGTCTTCCAAGTCCATATCTTCCAACTAGCGCCAAAAATAATCGGTGATCATGTCGCGATAATGCTGACCATTCACAGTAACGTGACGATCGTTATCGTCGACGAAAAAATATGGCCCAATAACGCCGCCGGCATGCAAACCGCACCCAACAGTTATTTTTTGTGGATGAAGTGGTGTTTCATGAAGCACATGTGGATTTTCACCCGACCAGTAACGCATATTTTGCTTATTGACGATCCCATTGAGCCAAAAATGAGCTTCGTCACTGAAGATGATTTTGCGATGAAATTCATCATCTTGGCGCATCTTCTCCAGAACCCAATCGGAGAACGTACGTCGCTTCAAATGGTCCATCGGCTTCAATTCTTGAGTCAGCTTGATCTTGTATGGGTGTAAACCAAGATCCTTACGCAAAATGTAGTCTGAGCGATGCCCAATTCTTGGTAACGCGATAGAATTGACTGATTTGGATCGTTTGCTACGGACGCCTGAATGGCAGCGATATTTTCGACGTTTCGATCAACCCGTTGTCTCACTGACACGGCAACCGCACACAACGAATATGTAATCTCAAATTTTTGCACTAAACTTGTTATTGCCTGTCTACTAGGGCGAGAATGTACTTTACCATGGTAAAAATGTTGAGTTTACTGAATAAATTAACAGTGACAGTTTGATGATTAGTGAAAGAGTGCGTTCACAAATTAAATTCAAAGTTTTCAAGTCCCTATTGGAAAACCCTTTACAAACTCGCAACTCATAACTCTAGAAACAGGATTAGCCAAAATTCAAACTGGATCATTTAAATTAATCCGTACAATAGATCTGCAGGAGTACAGAAAGTTTGCTAAGGACTTTCAAACAATAGCAACAAAAATTGACCCTAAACCTCCTCTATATTCTAACATACGATATAAACCTAATTAAAGATCACATAGATCGGCTTTTTCCAACGAAAAACAGAAAGTCTAAGAGATACCTCAATTTCATTGGCAGTGAGTGGAAATGGATTGCCGGTAGCCCCGACCACGCTGATTTCGAAATAATCAAAAGCAAAATTAATAATATCCTATTAAATAACAATAATCAAGCAATATTGAAACAATTATATAAAATAATTAAGCGAAGGAAATGTTAAGGCCGAACTTATACTAGAATTAAAAGCTTTAGTAACTATTATAAAAGATGTGTGCAACCCCTGGAGAGAATATCCGATGGATTTTCTGAACTAGGGACGTGTCGCCATGATACTCCTATCGAGTTTTCCTGAATTTCAGCTACTCTACTATACAAAGGTATTTAGTTTGGACGAATGTATAGCGATCCAGTAAAGAACAATCTCAGAGTCAGTCGAGAAATATATTTTGGAAATGGATTTACGGAATATGGGGCATACGACCAAAGTTTTGCCAACAAATGTGCGCCGCACAGTTCGAGTCTAGACAGTTGTTTGCGCTTAGAGGGCGCTATGTGAGATTTCGCGACTAAAAGCTTAACTGTTACCTTTAGGCTTGTGTACAAACAACATCCGTACGCATTCATACATGCGTCTCAAAATCCATGTATCTGCATATCTTTCTTGCCTGCCGCCGAGACATATCTAGGTATCGGAAGATTCTGCAAAGAATGTACATATTTAGATCTTTTAGAAAATGTTTCCATTCTTTATTTAGATCTTGTGGAATGGATTCATCCCAGTTTAGTCCTTCAATCCATATTTTTTGCAAAATTATTTTGGCTCTAATGATAATAGTCGATAATAAGGTCGAACAAGGAAGACGATAACGAAAGAACTGATCGCTTTGTATTTTTCAAATACGTTCGAACAGGTTTGAAGGTGTCGTGTACCGGATCCCATGTAATTCGTAGTGTGCTAGTTAGACCTTCTTCTACGAGTTTTAAATCCTTAATTGAAGTACACGCTTTATCCTGAATAATTGAATTGTGGTTACTAAGCCATTTATCTAGGTTATCAAGGTTTGCCGAACTTACAATAGTACTGACTTGCCTTTTAATTTCGACTAACGATTCCAAATCATCTGCTACCGTCAGCATGTCGTCGACATAAAAGTCAGACGATATGACCTGTGATCCCTTTGGTTCCGTTTCAGCGAATTTTTCTTCAAGGAAACGTAGGCTACGAATTGCTAAGAAAGGTGCCGCTGACGTTCCATATGTTATGGTATTAAGTTGAAAAATTTTAATAGGAATCTGTTCGCTCTCTCGCCAAACGATGTATAGAAACTGACGTTGTGACGGGTGTATCCAAATCTGCCGATACATTTTGATGATATCAGCCGTAAGCGCAAATCTATGGAGTCGAAACTGAAGCAAAATTATTAGGAGGTCGTCCTGAATGGTTGGCCAACCATCAAAAGTTCCTTTAACGATGTTCTACAGGAGGCATCAAAAACAACCCTAAGTTTAGTTGATGTACTATTAGGCTAAGTATACAATGGTGGGGAATGAAATAATGTGGTTTACTTAGATCCGGATGATCAACTAACGACATGTGCCCTAAATCTTCATACTCCTTCATAAACCTCGTGTATTCCTCTTTCATCCATTCGTCTCTTTGAAGTTTGTGTTCCACAGAAAGAAATCGTTTAAATGCTATATTATAGGAAGCTCCTAAGCAACCTGGATTGTTTTTAAATAGTAATTGGACTGAAAGCCTACCATCTGGAAAAGCTTCAATTGCTTTTAAAAAATGTTCTTCGCACTTCGTTTGTTCTTCTACCCATTTCAGTTTTTTATGACTCGGTTCTTCTAACTTCCAGAATTTCTTGACATAACTATGCAACGATTCATCTTGCGCTGTATGACAGCATAATCCCCTTGAACTATTCAGATGAGTCTCACAATTTTCAGATATGATCCAACATAATTTTGTTTTTTGCACTGTTGGCAATTTTGATCCCAATTTTATTTGTCCAATTGACAATATGTCGAAAAATGTCTCAGCTTCTAGTAGAATGTCGATGTTCGATGGCTCGTGAAAACCTTCATCGGCTAATTCGATATTTTGAGGAAGTTTCCAATCAGCTTTTGCCAGTGCCTTATTGGATTGGTATCCAGTAATAGTTTTGGTTATTAGAAACTCTAGGGAAGTTTCAAAATTATTTAATCGGGATCTATTTAAATTATTATATTAAAATTCTTACGATTTCGGTTTGTCCCCTTTGTTTTTGTAAACCGAGGATTTGAGCGAAACTTTCTGTTATTAAGTTTATGTGCTACCCAGAATCTAACAGAGCTCTTCCGAATTGGAAGCTTCCTGCTCCGTCCTGAACAAGTACTGATGCGGTGGCTAAAATGACCTGACTCGCAACCTCGATAGGTGCTGATTTCAATGCAACATTAACTGCAGATGAAGATGTATCCTAACTAGAATCTTGTTGTCTATGAAGCAGTGAATGGTGTGGTTGCTTGCATGTCTTGCATCTATTTAGGGATGGATATTTAACAACATTGTGACCTTTCCCCAAGCAGCTTATGCAAAGTCCCAATCTCTTCGTATTCGAAAATCTTTCAAAGGGTGTGAGCTTCTGAAAATTCGGACAACTGGAGATGAAATGGCTACCTTCCTTACAGAGCGCGATAAAACTAATTATCTGTCAAATCAGACATGAGCTAAGTGTTACCATTCACGAAATAAGCACTAGTTGAAAAAAAAAACGTTAGATGGCGGACCCTTTTGATTTCGAAGCTGTGAAGCTGATGGTTTTGAGCACTTAGGAAGCTCAAACATTACAGTAATGTTTTCGAGAAAAATCATGGTGTCATTATCGTACCGCTCCTTAAGTCTTTCCAATGCCTTACTATAATTGTCCTCTGCCACTTGAAAGGCCCGAACTGTTCCTAAGGCTTGATCCGAAAGGCAGGATAACAGATGGTTAAATTTTTCGATTTTAGTGAAAGAAGGATCTGAGTTTACTAAATGATTAAATGAATGTATAAAGTTTTTGTATTCTGAATATTTTCCACTAAATTTTGGTAACCGGTCTACTTGCCGGTGTAGATGGAATGACGAATGAAGTTTGGTACTCGTCCTTTTTCCCGGTCCCATAAGAGAAATAATTTTACTTTTTGTAGTTACGTACAGTTCCTCCAAGTCGGCTCTTGCAGTGTCAGTTGGCTGAAGTTGTTCTATTTGGGTCTGGTATGATAAGATTTGTTTAAAATATGATTCTAGGATACCAAGTCGACATTCCAATTCTGTAACAGAGAGATTCATAGATTTTTCGACCAACGTATTAATTCGATTTATACTTCCCTTAGTGGACGCACGTTGTTGTATAAGCTCCTCTAAACACTTCATCATCGCAGCCTTTTAAATGAGTAATTCTTTCACGCTAACCACAAATAAATTCTAATTGAGTAGAACCTTTTCCCTTTGAACTTCAACAATGTTCTCAGCACTTAGAACGGTACTAACGTCAGCAGTAATCTACCCAAGGCGGTAAGAATTTCTATTCACACTAGTAACAGCAGCAACAAAATGTTTCCCACGATGGTATCCAGAACAACCGACAAATGATCCCGATTCTTTAAGCAACAATAAATACAATAGATAATTTTCTTTTTGTTTTTAAATTACTAGGTGGGGTGAAAAGTAACCTCCTTGACCGCCAGAATACGCTGCTACTGCAAGAACGGTTATGGTGCCTTGAAGTCCGTTCATATTTAGGCAGACATGCCAAATTTCAGTGCGATACTGTGTTTAGTTTTGTTTTAACTATCAAGTCCGCAGCGGCAAGCCCTCAGATGCGGTTATAGAGGACAATGTCAAAAAAAAAAATACATGAAATGGTGTTGGCTGAC
This sequence comes from Volucella bombylans, assembly GCA_949129095.1. Taxonomy (NCBI): domain Eukaryota; kingdom Metazoa; phylum Arthropoda; class Insecta; order Diptera; family Syrphidae; genus Volucella; species Volucella bombylans. The sequence goes on from OX422140.1 coordinate 81,528,592, forward strand.
CGGAAAGTGAAGGTGCGCGAGCTAGCAGATACCACAAAGATTAGCACTGAACGCACACGCCATATTTTGGGCAATATTCTGCATATGAAAAAGTGATCCTGCCGCTGGGTGCCGCGCATGCTCACTCCTGGCCAAAAACACTAACGCGAGAGCACTTCGAAAGAGTGTTTGGACTTGTTGATGCGGAATCGGGCGGACTTTTGGCGTCGATTGGTAACTCTTGATGAAACTTGGAATCACTATTACACACCAGAGAACAGAATGAGTGCCCGGCAATGGACTGAAGCCGACACGAGTGCTCCGAAGCGGCCGAGGGAGGCTCGATGGGTCTTAAAGGTTATGGCGTCGGTTTTCTGGGATTGTCATGGCATACTCTTCGTGGACTACCTCGAAAAAGGAAAAACCATCAACAGCGAGTATTACTGTGCATTATTGGAACGATTGAAACCGAAATCGCTGCAAAGCGGCCTCACATGAAGCGAAAAAAATTTTGTTTTTGCAAGACAATGCGCCGGCGCACAAGAGCATCGCAACCACGGCTAAAATCAATGACTTACGGCTCCAATTGCTGTCGCATCCACCGTATTCGCCCGATTTGGCTCCCTCGGACTATTATGTCTTCCCAAACCTCAAAAGATGGCTCATCAATAAAAAATTCAGCTCACGAGAGGAAATCATCGATGCCACGAAGGAGTATTTTGCAGACCTTCCGGAAAATTACTTTTCGGACGGGATCAAGAAGTTGGAAAAACACTGGAATAAGTGTATCAAGCTAAAAAGGGACTATATTGAATAAAATAAAAAAACATTTAAAAAAAAAATTTTTTCATTCCCAAGGAGGTTACTTTTCACCCCACCTAGTACATCAGCCACAAAGCAAAATAAGCAAAGCGAAAAATCTAATCATAGAGCAGCAGTGAAGGTCAAAACTATTCCAAAGGCACCAACCGAATGTACAAGTATTTGATTTCAACTGTGCTAAATCGATTCAAATGATATTCAACACTAAGATCATTGACAAATTTCACCTCCACCAAATTGAGATTATGCATCAGATACACGAGTACTGTCGAATTATTTTTTGTATGTAATAATTTCCAATTCTTAAGGGTTTTTGTTAGTACTCGTAGTTTTCCTTATTTATTCATTTAAAATAATCTTCAATAAATCATTATATAATCATATCATAGCTGTAAAGAACGAAATGTCCTAATTCTCTAAAAATAGTCTTAACATCATGATTGTATCCAAATGTTCCAACTACTTGAAATAAATAATAAATAATAATAAATTTCCAATTCTATAGTAGACCTGTTAAGTTTTGAGCGATACCCAATCGAAATTACGACACAAAGCGAAGCGAAAAGAATCCATTATTTAATTGTCAACTGGACCTTTTGATGACATTCCATGTAGTGCGATTCGAACCATACACTAGGTAAGAAGATGTAATTGCCTTCCTACTCGTATCAACTCTGGCCATAGAGAAAAACCGCGAAGACGTTGCGAGCGAATTGGTTGCAATCGAACTAGGTGTATGTATTTGTGTATGATCCAAACAACGGTCACTAACGAGTGAATGCAAAAAACCTTTATGACTTGATTGAAAACCGGTTTTAAAACAAGTTAATGGTATGCTCAACAAATTTATGATGTGACTTTGTTCGATGAGTGGTCAAAGTTCGTTTAATAGATTTATTTTGTATGTTTCGATTCTTGTGTGAATGAATATATATATATGTATATGTATGTACAAATATTTTCAATTGATAGATGCGAAATAAAATTTGAATCTTTTGAAACATGTATGATGAAATTGATATTACGACGAAGATGTGTTTTAGGCTGATGATCTATGACGTATGTATATGAAGATCGTTGATAGCTTAAATGAATATAAATAGTATTATATTGTTTTTGCATACACAAACTATGCAATGTATTAGAAACGCACATTCGTGATAATGGTTTTACACGTACCTTGAGGTAGATATACGTATACTTATCTACACTAATTCCTTGCTTCTGTAGGATAGCTGGTATAGTGAGCCCCACGTTGGGCGCCAATGTATATGGCGAGAGATTTTTCTCACCACGTATTGAAGATATTTGACCGTGCTTAATCTCCTCAATACTTCGAAGAATACCGATTGGATTCCTGTGCAACACGAGTTTTGTGGCGAAGAAACAAGAAAGTAGCGATAGCGAAGAAAATGAAACACATTGTAGGTCGATAGCTCAACGAGAAGTGGCAAGCCTTTTATTAACTTCCTTTAAGTAACATCTGTTGTATGATTCGATTGTAAGCTACAATTCCTTTTGGAGTCTTAAAAATACGGAACATTTTAATATAGTGGAGCGAAATTTAAATATTTATTAAACAATGTTGCCAATGCGATCGTTAATCGTATAAGTATTTATAAAGTACAACAGTATAAGTATTTATAAAGTATAATAGTATAAAGTACTTATAGGAATTCAATTTTCTAATTCATTTATTTACTATTTTGTGCCCCAACAAGATGAAATAATAAATATTGAACATGCCATTAATTGGGCAAAAACAAACGTTGTTAACTCATTTATATTATCGAACAAAGAAATGCATATTATTAATAAACACCTAAAAGAAGAAAATGTACCATTTACAAACTTAGATAAAGCAAGCAATTGAACTTGCAGATATCAAGTTAGCCTCGAATGGCTCAAATGTTATTTATATTGTTAATTTCCCTATAACTAGTAACAAGATCTGTAAAACATTATTATTAAAATCAGTTAAAATAAATAATCTAATTAATAAACTTAATTTCGAAAATATAATATATTGCAAAGATGTTATTTTAGGTATAAGAAGTAAATTTAAACGTTTAAATGAAATCCTTATTTGTAACAAGGAAAATGTAATAGACATAAGTAACGACACAAGCACGACTTAAGAGCAAACCAGCCAATTGTATGAAAATCATCAATGAACACGTTCCACAGGTTGAGGAGATACTACCCGACACCTTATTCCTAAACAACTTTAGTGGCCATGTACAAGTGGATGACAGAACATTCGATCTAAATGGAACCTTCCTCATTCGGCATCATAACTCAACAGTGAAGATACACAATCAAATCTACACCTCGAAAAAAGTATCCAGAACAAAACCACTGCCAGCAGTACTCCAGGTGAATTCATTAACCTACTCCACACACAAATATCTCTCATTGGAAATGATCAATGAAATGAATGATAAAAATACGGAAACATTGGAGCATAAAAATACCAAGGGACTAATTACGAATATTACTATATGATCATTGGTAATACTCTTACTGCTGTATTGCATGATCAGACGATGTAAATTAAGACAAGCTAAGCCCAAACCTAAGCCTACATCAAATCCTACATCACGAGATCATAAAGAAGACGTAGAAGAAAGAGTTGCAGAGGCAGAGTTATCGCATAACATCCAAAGGGAAAAACCATCACTAAAAATACTTCGTATAAATCAAATTCCGCTTTTTTTTAATACGCAAACGAGGACATTTGCATTTAAGGGCGGAGGAGTTAACATAATACTTTATGCCACAAGTTTGTTTCCCATAACCATCACTAAATGATTTGGCACGAGCACATAAGATGACCACCTTCCATCACGTACATCAAGCATTGCCATATAGCAACATGATACACCTGTACATCAAGCAGCCGCATGCAGCAACCTGAGATACCTGTGGAAGCACGGAGCGGTCGAAGGTAGCTGTGAGAACGTCTGAGAAATAGAAGTTCTGTGTCAGCAAATTAATAGTATTTAAGATGCAGTTTTTAAGCAAATTTATGCAAGTTTTTTCATAGGCAGAATCGCTGCCGGTTTAGAATAAATGAATTTTTTTTAAAAACCTTTAAGTTGAAAGGTTTTTAATTTACATATGCCTCAAGAAATAGAGCTCTCCAACCACCCTAGTTATACATTTTGGCCAGCCGTGTCCATTCTCTTCCACCTGTATGCGCCAGCTAAGATGCCAATTCTTTCTGATATTTATTGAAAGATTCGTTGAGATAGAGTGTTGATTTCCATTAGCTCTAAATGTTAAAACAATCGCATTGCACAGAATTTGTTGTCGCGCCTCTATTCAGTCTTAATGCAGAAGTGAAACTATAATAAATTGTGACCAGATAAGAACTATAGGAACAAAAATTTAAATAAAACAACAACGCTGTGGGATATACAATTTATTCTGGCTTTATATTGAAACTACGTTCATGCTATTATGTGTGGAATAGCACATCATTCAAATTGCAGCCTCATCTCCGCTAGCAGTGCTTCAAGCGGTCAGTCCAATTTTTGATGACCTGATGCAATTGTGCGGCGTTATTCCACACTCCGTCTAAAGTGGTTAGCTTGTCAGTGTAGACTGAGGACTTGATGTAGCCCCATTATGATCCAGTCGCCAAATTTCTCCTTCACAACTTTGAGCGTTGCGTCGGTTGTATTATATGTAGCGCCGTCTTGTTGGAACCACATCTCGGATATATCGATGTTGTCGAGCTCTGATAATAGAAAGTCAGTTAAAATCGCTTTATACCTGAGACTATTGACGTTAACGGTCTCTCCTTAGTCATTTCGAAAGAAATAAGGTCCGATGATGCCGCCATGTCATAAATCATGCTAAACAGTCAGTCTTTGTGGATGCATTGATGCTTTGACAAACCCTATCAACATTTCCAGCGTCCAATTAGCGAACTCACGGCTTCAATTCTTACGTCAGCATAATCTTATATGGATGTAGGCGCAAATCCAACCGCAAAATAAGCCGGTTTGACTCTCTGGCGATGCGCAATTCAGCTGATCGCCACCGAATATGCATTTCTGGGTCTTCTTCGATACTGGGGGCTATGTTTTCTTCATTTCTCACCAATCTTTGTCTGGTTGTGGGCTTAAAAGAGTATACACATGCTCAAACCTTTCCACGGTGCGACGAATTGCCTTCTCAATGAAGCCATGATGACGACCGACCTCACGTCGAAATTCACGTTTCGTATTTACAACTGAATTGGAATTTCGATAATATTTTTTAATAATTTCTGCACATTCGGCAAGCGTAAAACGATGTATGAAGAAATGGCCAACATTACTGAATTACTTCAATGTTATTTATTTACTTCATTATGCAAACTTTGTTTGTTTATGAGTATCACCCAAATAAGCAGAGCCAAGAACTTCATTTATTCGACTGCTTTAAACCGCTTTCTTCTATTCCATCTGGATGTCACAAGCTTACTTCGTTAATATCGAGTCAAAATAAATTTTGCCCATCGCAGTCCATGTTGTATGGCTAGTTCAATCATGTTCATCTCCGTTTCAAAATCTGCAGTGAATTTTCCACATAACCAGTACTAACTGCAATTCTATGTACCATCAGATTGTAACAAACATAAATATTGCGAGATTTTTGAATGGCTGTTTAATGACAATTAATATGCGACAAGTGCAAAAATTTAGTCGTCAATGTATTTTCCTTCATTAGACAACACTTCTGCCCACCTCTCAGGCACCTTCTTAATGCCGTCACTAAAAAAATTGTTTGGCTTTGACCAAAAAACTACCCCAAATTCTCTTGAACATCATTCCGAGATCTAAAATATTTTCCATCAAGGAAGTTCTGCAGACTTCGGAACAAGTGGAAATGTGAAGGTGCCAAATCTGGAGAATGAGTTGGATGCACCATTTCTTTCCAACCGATTAATTTTATTTTTCATTTTAAATTCATTTTTATTTAAATTAATTCATTAACGCTTACATGCCTGAAAAAAAGATGCTTAAAAATTAGCTTAATTAATTTAAAATTATCGTATTCTAACTTAATGGCCGAATGCGGGCACTTGAAGTTAAGCATAGTACTTAAACTGCGTCTTTCGACATTACAGTACATATTTGTTTTTATTGTTATAATAAATATAACCACTAAAATTAAGAAAATAATTTTTTTTATTAAAAAAACTTGATACAAACTTAAAAATAAAAACTTTCGACTACCGAAAAACAAAACTTAACTTATTTAAACTACATAACTACAATACATATTATGTATTCATGCATAATACATTTATATTTTTTTTGTATGGAGCCGTATGGGTAGGCTTACTATGTAAGCCGGCCACTAGGCTAGGCTGACCCACTTTGCTCCATATTAAAGCTACCTTGTAGTACAGGAGTTCGACGAGAAAGCTTCCTCTCCTTCAACAAGCTACCAAAATTGTTGGTGAGTCGAGTCACCGCACTGCCGTGTGAGACGTTTCTGTCGGGGATGAGAAGTGGAATATTAGCGGCACCGCTAATCTATCCTGGATCAGATCTTTCATATTGAGGTAGAGGAAGGCTTCTGGAGAAATAAAGCTATCAAAGCGTAATCTCTTTTGATACACATAATTGGTGTAGTAAGCCAAAGAGGACAGGTTGTTCGATGAGGTCATTGCTCTTGCAATGTGCCTTCGAATAAACTTAGTACCGAAATTGACCACTCTTATTAGACTCACCCTATTCTACAAGACCTCATGAGAATATAATTTGTTGAACTCAAACTCTGGTGTTCTATATAAGTAAAGGCAAGCATTAGGCATTCTCTCTCAAACACTCGAATCTTTTCCATTAAACTTGCTCTTACGTTGAACCACACGGGATATCCAAATACAAGCACAGGCCGCATAAGAGATATATAGAAGATTACCTTCACCCTCGCATGGAGTTGGCTGCTATAAAACATTCCCTTTTTAAGGACAAAAACACCTTTTGCTCATGGTATCTGACTACATTTCGAAAGGCAAGTCCGACGATCGAAAACTTTCGCCAATTTTTTCTTGTATCCCTAGAGGCCCCAGAGTGTCCAAGGTGTCCTAAACAGAATGGTCTCCGACTTCTGAACGTTGATCATCAATTTCTGGTCGTCAAAATATTGTTGAATTTTATCGAAGTCACATTGCGAAAATATATTAATGACCTCAATCTTTGGACTTGATCTGTACGCGATTAAGTCGTCTGCGTACGCTATGCTCGTATGCATGTTGAAAACGATCGGGGGATTAACCGCTTGTTGCAGAAGTCACATAACCATTTTTCACGATAAATTGTCTACATGTGAGCATATTGAAAAGAATGTACAGTGGTTTACTAATGCCCCGCCTGTTTAGCTTGAAGAAAAGTACCTCAAACTATACCGTATTGCAGACTTTTTCCTAATCAACCAGGCAGGCCCCAGTGCAATGGTTCTTGCTTTTGTTCCATTGGATATAAGAAACCATTAATTTTCCGGAACTTTATTTTTGTCTTCATCCCACTTAATCAGGACTCTATTGATCACTTTTTTGAAAACTTTACTGATGTTTGGAAGAAGACTGAGCGACCAGAGATTCACCGGATTGGAAATGTCTTTATCTATCAGTTTTAAAGCATTTTATTTCCTTAATCATTAACTCTTACATTCTAACAAAAAATGATTAAATGCTAGCTTAAAATAACAATCTTATACTAACTTACTGGCCCCACACAGGCGCTCTAAGCTACTCTTAATTCTTATAACTATGTCTTTCGACTTTATGTACATTTTCTTTACTAATATTTATTTACTATACTTAAAGCTAAGAAAAAAATTGCTAACAAAAACTTAGCATATGGACATAATTTTTTATTTTTTATAAAAACCTAATATCTAACTTAAAATAAACCTTAGCCTACCTAAACTAAATGTACAATACACACATAAACACACATAGACGTTATACACAATCATACACATATATCAGTATACAACTTTGTATACACTGATATATGTATATGTTTCTTAAATGCTAACCTAAACCTATGTAAGCCGGCCATCGCTGTTTAGAGAGAAAACAGATTGGTCAGCTCTGCCTCATTAGTGAGGCTGGTCCGTAATTGACGGAAACGACGACGAAACATCTTCTCCATCATTCAACCACCAGAAATGCTGGTGCTGCAGAACGACATCCCTCTTATCGCGATTCCCCACCGCCCTACTGAACCTGAGGCGATCCACACTGCCGTGTGCGACGTCTCTGTTGTAGTTGAGTCGCCTGTCCCCAGCTGTCCGAGCGACATGGAAGATTAACGGCACCGCTGATCTATCCTGGATCAACCCTATCTGATCTAGGCAGAGGAATGCTTCCGGTGGAACGAAGCCGTCAGAGCGCATACTCTTGTGGTAAAGGTAATTGGGGTAGTAAGCCCCAGATATCAGGTTATTCTTCGACGTCATTGCTCTTGCATTGTGCTTTCGAGTCAGCTAATTACGAAGTTGTCCACTCGTATTAGGTTCGCCCTGTTGTAAAGGACCTCATTAGGATAAAATTTCTTGTACTCCAACTCTGGTGTTCTGTACAAGCGAAGACAAGCCCTCAAACACCCGAACATTGAACCACACGGGACAACCAAATACCAGCATGGGCCTAATAAGGGCCATGTAGCAGATTACCTTTACCCTCGCATCGAGTTGGCTGATATAAAACAGTCTCTTTGTAAGGGCAAAAGCACCTTTAGCTCTGGCCAGAGCAGCATCTACATTTTTGCCAAAATACAGAATCTGATCTAGCCAGATTCCAAGGTATCTGACTACATTTCGACAGGCAAGAGGTTGTCCGTGTTTTCCAATGATAGAGAACTTTCGCCAATTTTTTCTGGTATCCCTAGAGGCTCCAGACAACGGCGTCCTAAAGAGAATGGTTTCCCACTTCTGAAAGTTGATTTTCAATTTCGCTTAATTTTGTCGAAGTCACGCTGCAAAAGCATATTAATGACCTCAATCTTTGGACCTGATCTGTACGCGATTATGTCGTCTGCGTACGCTATGGCATGGTGAAGTGAACCTATCAGATCACTCGTGTAAATGTTGAATAGGATCGGCGAATTTACCGCACCCTGTTGCAGACCGTTTTTAATGTTAAATGTTCCAGCGGAAGTCACATCGCCATTCTTCACGATGAACTGTCTACTGGAGAGCATATCGAAAAGAATATACAGAAGAGGTTTACTAATGCCCAACCTGTCCAGCTTGAAAAAGAGTCCCTCTAACCATACGGTATCGAAGGCTTTTTCCAAGTCAATCAGGCAGGTACCAGTGCATTGGTTCTTGCTTTTGTTCCATTGGATATCAGAAACCAGTTTCGACGCAGCATGAATGATATCATGCCCCGCCTTGAAACCGAATTGATTATCCGGAACTATATGTTTGTCCTCAACCCACTTAGTCAGGACTCTATTGATCACCTTCTCGAACACCTTACTGATGTTTGGAAGAAGAGTGATCGATCGGAGATTCGCCGGATTGGAAGTGTCTTTATCCCTTTTGGGGATGGGATGTACCACCGCAGTTTTCCAATGCGCTGGATAATGTGCATTATTCATTGCATTATTAAACAGGGTGGTATAAATGTTCACCGCTTCTAGAGGGAGATGTCGAAGCACAATATTCGGTATTTCATCGGTTCCCACTGATTTCTTACTTCTAAGCGATTCGAAGATCGTTTGGAGCTCATCCTTCGAAATGAACGGGGGTAATACCCTATCGTTGGTGATGACATTATTTGCCATATTCTCGTCACTGAACTGGGTGAAACCCGAGCTCTCGAATCGCCAATTCACTATTTCATTTCGAAGGCAGAAATTGTGCACAAGGACTCGATTCTCCAGATCGTGGTTCGGGCCAATGATAACATTCGCCTTGTACACTTCCTGGAAAGTCGCTCCTATAGCCTCTACTTGCTCCTGCGGATCCTCGATCACAAAGAAGTTGTCATCATCAACAGCCTCATTTGGATCTATGCCTGCTGCTACAAGTATTTGTTCGTTGTTCGTCGTTCGGGCGATTTTAAGACATGGAAGGTCGTTCTGATTATTTCTCCGAAATATTTTATTTATTTGCGGGAACATATTCGGGTTGCTGGTGTTTACAGCCCGAATTTTATTGTTCCAATACAAACTTACAGATGTTCTGTAATTTTCCTTTATTAATTTTTGGAGGTTTTTAATCGACGACTTCAGTGTCATGATCTCCGGGTTATGTCTGTCAGTGAACTGTCTGTACAAGGTTTTTAGTCTTGACAGCAGTCTACTTTTATGTCGGTGCAGTGCGTCAATAGTTGCGTTGCGGAATAGAACTTCTTCGTCAGTGTGTTGGTGCCGAGGTATCGTTTTGTCCATTGTTTGTTTGATTGTCTCGTCCATTCGTCTTAGATACCTGTCAATCTCCTCGTTTGACAGATTTCTGTTGGACGGTGGGTAGAGCGAATTCGAGGAGAGTGCTCTAGTCAGTGATCTGGTGAAGTGTGCCCAACGCACCCTACTGTAATTGTAGGAATGCCTTTGAACAAACTCATCCAATTCCGCAATTTCGTTGGGGACAGTTATTTCGGTGCTGAGACCGCAATGGTCACTGTCATACACGAAAGTGCGTAGACAGTTTGTAGTTTGTTGGTTAGTGCATGTCAGTTGAATTCGTGAGTCGAACAGCAGAAGATCCAAATAGGACCCGTGTCTGGGAAACGACGGACTATCCGTCGCTATAAGCCCGAGTCGATACATTATACTGTGCTGACCCCACCAATTGAATAGTAGGTTCCCTCTAGTATTTGGTGTATTATTTCCCCAATCATTATGTTTGGCGTTGAAATCTCCGCCGATAATAAAATAGTTGTCTTCCAATTCCAGCCTCAGGAATCGAAAAAGAGTCTCGAGCTCTGAGATGAATAAGGTGGATTGAGTAGCCTTAGGTGCATAGACAGACACCATGTACAACCGCTTTCCACTACGGAGAGGGATATACACGATGCATGCTTCCAGCACCTGGAACCTACGTACTACACGACTGTATACTCTTTTAAAATGTATACCTTTTCGTACGAAAATTGCAACGCCACCTCCCTGAATGGAGTTGGGTCGGTTTCTCCGTACTATTTTGTATCTTCTGTGCTTCATTTTGTGTCTCTTGGTAAGCTTAGTTTCGCTAACCAGAAGCACATCGGGGGCTTGGTCTTTAAGCAACTTAAATAGTGCGGCTCGTCGTTCGAGCCTAATCAGTGAATTCACATTCACAGCAAGGACCTTCAGGGTTTGCTCCGCCACGTACGTACCCATTACGGCAAAAGGTGCGTTTAGGCCAGGCAGCAGTGCGTATACTTGATCCACCCGCGCGGTCTGTTCAGTTAAATGACGTTGTAGCTGAGCCATCTGCCCCTGGATAGAGAGCAAGATAGCTAGCATGTCAGGTACTGGTTCAGGTGCTCTGGGCGCTGGGGCCTGAGAAGCAACCTTCGCTTGCTGTACCGTATTTCCCCTGCCTGCCGCCATTTGGGCGTAGGTACGAGGGCGGGTCAATAAGTCCGTGACTTTTGGAATAAAACACAGATTTTTTGATAAAAAAATAATTTTATTTTTCAACGTAGTCTCCCTTGAGCTCTATACACTTTGTCCAACGCTTCTCCAATTTTTTTATCCCTTCCAAAAAAAATGATTTGTCGAGGTCCTCAAAATAGGCCTTTGTTTGCGAGATGACTTCATCATTGGAGTCAAATCTTTTTCCACCAAGCCATTTCTTCAGGTTTGGGAACAAGAAGTAGTCGCTCGGAGCCAAATCTGGAGAATATGGTGGATGAGGGAGCAATTCATAGCCCAATTCATGGATTTTTGCCATGGCAACTGCACATGTGTGCACCCTTGCATTGTCTTGGTTTTTTGGTTTTTTTTCGCAAGAAATTAGTGAGTAGTCTGATAAAAATAGCTGTCAAACACAAACTAACTGACGCAGCAAGTTTAAATTTTGACAGGAGTCAACTGACAGATGCCTGTTGACAGGAGCAGTGTTGCTGTTTCAGTAAAGAGGTCAGAAATTCAAAAAGTCACGGACTTATTGACCCGCCTCGTAATATGGGGAGTAACGGCTGGAGTTTGCAAATGCACGGGTGGACGTTTAACTTCCACTTTCTGCTGCCGGGCCAGGTTTATTCTTTTGATGTACTGGAATTTGGGACAACCCCGATAATTTGCGATGTGTCCCGTATTCCTACATAAAGCACAAGAGAGTTGGCTTTTTTCAGACGCTCCGTCCTTACCAAGAGCGCATTCCTCAGACTTGTGGTTCTTTCCGCACTTCACGCATCGAGGCTGCATTTCGCAGTTCGACGCAGCGTGCCCGAACCTTTGGCAGCGAACACATTGTAAAATGTTTTCGCTCCTCTTTAATTTTTCCCAATGGACAACCTGGTAGTCTATCCATCCAGATTGCTGGTGGGACTTAGCTGGACAAGGAAAATCGGCAGTTGCCGCTTCTCCCTTTTGGCTCTGGCTGTGGTGAATGGCTTGACCCCCACGAACTGGAGCCCTTCGCACTTCTTCTCTTTCAGCAGTGCAAGGAGCTCCTCCGGATCAGTCGACGGTTCTAATCCCCTCAGCAGCATTGTTTGCAGCTTATCCCCTTTCGGGGTGTAGGAAAAGAACTCCGTCGTCGAATCCTTCAGTAATTTTTTAATTGTATAATAGCGCTCCACTGTGTTACAGTGGATCGCGTGCCTATCTAGTGATAATCCTTTTTATAAAAAAGTTGTTGCCTATGGCCGACTTACATAGTTCGATGGTGTCCTTTAACTCCAGTTCAAAAGTGTTGATTGGTGGCACTTTTTGCTTGGTGGCTTTCTGCTCTTGCTGTTGTTGTTGTCGCTGCTGCTGTTGCTTATGTTGATGCTGCTGTTGGTGTTGTTGTTGGTGCAGTTCATGTTGTTGGTGCTGTTGTTGTTGTTGTTGCTGCTGTTTCAGCTTCTGTTGTTGTCCTGGCGGTTGAGTATGCTTTTGTTGTTGTTCTGTTTGTTTTTTATGTTTTGACTGCTGTTTCTGATTTATGGTGTCCGTTTGGAGTTGTAGCTGTTGCTGGCTTGCAACCTTTTGCCGTTGCTGTTGGCCTTGTTGTTGGGAGTTTAATTGTTTCTCCTTTTCTCTTCTGGCTGTTTTCTTTGCCTTAATAGCAAGCACCTGTTCTTCAAGTTGCTTGATGCTGCTTTGAAGAGCTTCGACTTCATAATCTTCATCTTCCGACTCTGAGACAGCCAGAGCTGCGAAGCTGTTGTTGCTTCCCATAAAACGACGTTTGCCCCCATCTGATAAATATGGCTCTTGGCCATTTTCCGATTCATGACACTCATTGCTTATTGCTGCCCTTGTAGTAGTAGATGTCGTCTCCTCCCTTAATCCACCAGGCAGCTTTGCGATGGATTTTGAAAGAGAGGGACGTTCTATCAATTTAGGAGTGGACCTTAGCCTCCTCCTCCTCTTCATCTTTGGTTCTGCTAGCATGGCTGTTTGGCTTGAACCACTCGAAGCCTCGCCTGATTTTTCGGCTGGTTCCGCTATTAGCATAGCGGACCGCTCCCCACAATTCATCACGTGATGTATTAACCGCACTTAGCGACACTTTAAATTACTTATTTTTGTAATTATTTTAAATAAATGAAGAAAAGAGAAAAAAAAAATTCTACCGCACACGGAGTGGAGTCGAACCCACGACCTATGGACTCGTCGGCCGAACACACTGGCTGGCGCCGCTAACCTCTGGGCTACCGAGTCAATTACCAAAATTGCAACTGATTGTATTTATACACTGAATTATTATTTCTTTATTTTTGTTTACTTTACGAATAGCCGAAAGACGTCTTTTCTCACCGGAGATTCGCGAACGACTGAAAAAAAATGAGGTTCTTCCTTTAGGCCAACATTAACAATAAAATATTCCGAATATGCTCGTACGATACATCTATTTTAAAACTCAGTTAAAAATCCTTTTAATGATGTTAATACAATTAAATTTACAAATACTAATTCCAATAACGGTTTCAGCATTAAATTGGTTTTGCGCATTTTATGACATTTGAAAAATAACGCTCAATATTTTGGCTACAACCTGATATTTTCTTTGTACGGTTCAGGATTCATATTTTCATTTGTTTTCTTTAACCGTTCGTACAATTAGTAGCCTCCGTTTGCTGGCCGTAGGACTCCATACTTTTGTCATCAGTCTGTTTAGTGACATTGCGATCTTCGACGTTCGTTCCTGTATGGGTTTTATCTGTTACCAGAAGGTGAGTTTCTTATTTGATAGTCAGTCCCATGTAAAGGGTCCGCCATCTAACGTTTTTTTTTTCAACTAGTGCTTATTTCGTGAATAGTAACACTTAGCTCATGTCTGATTTGACATATAATTAGTTTTATCCTTCTGCTGAACGAATATGGTTGTGTGTATGCTTGAACAACGCTGGGAAATATTGCGACATTACTTTGAAAATCATGGTAATGTTGCAGAATGTGTGCGAAAATTGCGTACGGATTTTGGAAGAAGAGAAGCACCGTCAGCTCCGTATGTTCGTTATCTTGTGAAAAAAGTGAAAGAAACTGGCATCCTCATCGATAAACCAAAGCGTGAAAAGCCAAAAACAGTGCGTACACCCGAGAATATTGCTGCTGTGGCAGAAAGTGTGCGTGAAGCGCCATCAACATCAATTCACCGCCGTTCTCAACAATTGAACATTTCGGAGATATCATTGAGACGAATTTTGCATAAAAACCTTGGTATGATACCATACAAAGTCCAATTGGTTCAGGAGTTGAAGCCAACTGACCATCCAATGCGTTTTCGCTTCGCTAAGTGGGCCTGCGATCGACTTGCAGAAGATGACGATTTTGCCAAAAAAATTATCTTTTCAGATGAAGCTCATTTTGATCTTGGCGGGTATGTAAACAAGCAAAATTGTCGCATTTGGGGCACAGAAAACCCGCACGTATACATTGAAAAGCCGATACACCCAAAACGAGTCACTGTTTGGTGCGGATTTTGGTCCAGAGGCATAATTGGGTCATTTTTCTTCGAAAATGAGCTAGGAGTGGCCGTACAGTCAATGGCGATCGTTATCGGGCCATGTTGAACGAATTTTTGTTCACAAAAATTGAAGAGGAGGATATTGGCAACATTTAGTTTCAACAGGACGGCGCTACGTGCCACACAGCCGAAGCTACACTCGATGTGTTGCGCCCTGTTTTTGAAGATCGCATTATCAGCCGCAGAGCTGATGTCGTTTGGCCACCTCGGAGCTGCGATTTGACACCGTTGGACTATTATTTGTGGGGTGCCGTAAAACATAAATGTTACGCCGACAATCCAGAGACAATTGACGCTTTAAAGGACAATATTCGTGAAGCCATTGGTGAAATACAGCTGCACACAATCGATAATGTGCTTAAAAATTGGACAGATCGTGTAGGCTACTGCATGGCCAGCCGAGGCAGCTATTTGAATGAAATTATTTTCCATTATTAACCGGAAGGATAAAACTAATTATCTGTCAAATCAGACATGAGCTAAGTGTTACTATTCACGAAATAAGCACTAGTTGAATAAAAAAGCGTTAGATGGCGGACCCTTTATTTCACTCATTCTTATAACTTCGGGTCCGATTTTGAAGTTGACGATGTTTAGGATTTTCTTCATAGTTAAAAGGACTATTTCGGTTTTTTCTGTAGCTACGCTAAGATCGTGGTCATCTACGAATTCACCTGTCTCATAAACTGGTTCAGCTTCATTTACGCGTTTTCCTTGTTTTTTGCCGAAGCAATATCATCTGCGTACCCTATCAGGAAGGCATCTCAATGGGAATTATGCCATAGTATGGGATGTTCCAGAGGTCACGCCCTAGGATCGATTCTTGTGCTACTCCTGAGGTAATTTCTTTTCTTCAAGGGCATTCCGTGGTATCGTAGATTAGATCACTATTTTTGAGGTAGTTCTTAAGCATCAGTAAAAGGTAAACTTAATGTTGAATGTATGTTCAAGCACATCCAGTATATCACTCCGCCTAGTTAAATTGAAGGCATTTCGCATATCCAGAGTTGCCAATAGCACGACTTTCTTTGAGTAGTGCGATTTGTGCAGCCTTTACTACTTCTCCGACAGTTTCGATCGTAGAGCGGCCCTTTCTGAAGTGATACTGTCTCATGGACAGGTCACCTGATCTCTGTACTGCATCTGTGAGCCGCGGTTTCAGCATCTTTTCTAGAAGTTTCCCTGCAGTATCTAGCATACAAAGTGATCTGTATGTATGAGATGGAAGTCCGGAAATCCTTTGTCTTTGCTGGTCATCACCAAGCGTTGCGTCTTCCAACTCCTGAGAAAGACATGTTTGTTCAATCGCTTTCAGCACTTCCGTCGGTATCCCGTCCGGTCCTCGCCTTTTCGGTTTTGTAGAGTTTTCAACTCTTCTTCGCTGAAATCTGAAACTCTCTAACTTCGAGCCAGAGTCGTGTGGGGTGACCAGACAGGGTGAGTTGGGAAAAGCGTATCTACTATGACCTCCATGTTTTCTTCACTTAGGGCAGGGTTGGTCTCCCGAGCTCATAGTTTTTGCATGGTGAACTTATAGCCTAGTCGCCAGGTATCACAATTGATGTCTCGACTTGTTTTTTGCTCGGATCTTTTGGTTCTGAATTCCGTAGGCTCAACGTGTTATTCCCTGGTGACCGTGCGTATCAGATTCAGGCATCTTCTGCGAAGCGCGGCTATATCCTGCATTTACCAGTACACTGGGGCTCGGTTTCTGTTAGAGCCACTCACTCGGAGCGTATGAGTTGCATTATGGCTTCAGCTTTTGCTTCTGCATCACCCTCAAGTTGGAGTACAGCACGTTCTAATTATTTGATCACAGACGTGAGAAGCACTTCGTTGAGTCTATTAACGCTCGACTTCGGCGCTCATTTTTGATTCCAATTTGAGGCCCGTTGGTCCCCTTGTAGATCGAAGAGTCTCCACTGACCCTCCAGTTCTCTATTCCTATCGTCCGGAATGCAGACATTTTGAGTATTTACCTTTTTGTGAGTCTGTTGTTGGCATCTCCCATTCCTGGGCTCTGGCATTGAAGCCTCCGGCGACCAGGATCTCCCCTTCGATTTCAGCCATGAAGTCCTTCAAATATTCAAGATTTTGCCGGGATTCGTCTATCCTTTCGTTTGGCATGAGATAGATGCTTATTACCGTGAGTTCGTCTCTTTTCATATAAACAAAGCCTCTTTGTGTGACTTGGTGTTTGATGGGGAATTTTCTTGCTTCTGGAATATAAATAGCAACTATTTCTAATGAGTCCGCATTCCAGTTTGGCCCTTCATAGTTCGTGTATTGTTAGCTGATGATGACCACGTCTGCTCGCAGTTCACTTTTGAATTTAACCAGCCGTTCGACTCCTGTGAAGATTTCCTTGAAATATTCTGGTCATTGGAAGATGCTTTCCAAGGGCTTCTCTGAAAAGGTTTTAGCCAATGGAAGGCACCGAAAATATGTATAAGTCGGTATTTTATTAGTGAAACTAATTTAGAAGAAATGCAAACCCTTTATTAATTGCTATTGACATTTATAAGTACACACTCGAGTTAATAATAATAAAAAAAAAAAATAAAAAAAAATAAAAAAAACTCGTTGCAGAAGTTTGAAAGCACTACGAATTCTTCCATAAGAATCCAATGAAACGTTTCGTATTCACTTGCTAACAAACCAACACGTATCCGTTGGAGTGCTTTGTACATCTCATGTAAATTAAATAATGGAATTGTAATGTCAACTAAGGAAACCACTTCAGTTTTCGAAGCACCGCATCCCACAACATCGACCACACTACTTTTACTTATACTCGGGCATTTCAAAGGAAAAAGCTCTCGAGGGTGCACATGAGACATTTCCACACATTAACTAATAGAAACCGTTTTTTTGTTTGCTTAGGTTTTCATTATATGTGTTTGAGTGTGTGTATGTGAAGGACACGCAACTCAATCTGGAGAATGTGAAGTTTATTTTATCTATGCACTAAATAGAGAGAATGAGGAGAAAGATGTCCGGTGCGACAAAATCAAAAAATCGATAAAGTGTTGTTTTTTTTTTGTTATTTCATTTGTTTGAGTCACATACCTACCTTATGGTGAGGTATGCTGACTATAGTATTGAAAGCAGGAAATTAACCATCTACTTGCCGTCATCCGCTTCACAACTAGTGGCACGAAAGATACATCATTCGATTTGCAGGCATCGATTTTTGTCGAGTCGCAAATATGGGTAGGGTTCCAGGCTTCCTAGACTTCTTACTATCTGCATAGGGGACTGCAGGAGCTAAGTTAGATCAAAAAGTACTGGTATATAGTATTACTTTAAATTTGTTTTGAAACCAAACAGCAAATTTTTGTTTCTTTTTCTCATAGAACTGGATGTAAGCAAAACTTGTTGTGCTAGGAATTTACAAGTCAGAGAGCAGGATAATAAAATCCAACTTCCATGACTCCATGACTAGCTGGAAAATCCGATTAGAACTAAATCCGCAACTAAGTCTTCTCCCAAGGACAACCTGCTTGTCATCAATGTTCAAACACAATCTGCAATAAATTGTTGGCAACCAAAACTGTTGTTGGTAATAGGGTGGCATAAATCCTATATACTAGTTTCCGCAATACAGTTCAAGAAAAGTTACCATTTAAATTTATCAATCCGGGGAGAATATCAGAAATTTGAAAATCTGAATTAGGTAAAAGGCATTGTCTTCATAAAAAAGGAAACCAATTACTAGTGCTGACATTTAATCTGGGTGTGCATTCATGTCAAACACTCTTAAACTCGGATCATATCCGATAGATTCCAGTAAAGGCATTCTAGCTCATTTGACGTCCTATAAAGACTATATTCTGTAATATAGGGTTTTCCAATAAGGACTTGACAACTTTTTTTTTAAATAAAACGCAAACCATTTGAGATATTTCAAAAACTTTATTATCGACAGTAAAGTGAAGATCGTTATCCTCGACGAAAAAATATGGCCGATTAACGCCGCCGGCATGCAAACCGCACCAAACAGTTATTTTTTGTGGATGAAGTGGTGATTCATGAAGCACATGTGGATTTTCACCTGACCAATAACGCGTATTTTGCTTATTGACGAACCCATTGAGCCAGAAATGAGCTTCGTCACTGAAGATGATTTTGCGATGAAATTCATCATCTTGGCGCATCTTCTCCAGAACCCAATCGGAGAACGTACGTCGCTTCAAATGGTCCATCGGCTTCAATTCTTGAGTCAGCATGATTTTTTCTCACTAACACGGCAACATCACACAACGAATATGTAGACTCAAATTTTTGCACTAAACTTGTTATTGCCTCTCTAGTACGGCGTGAATTACGACCGAAAATTGGAGTTAACGCTCTTAAAATTGCAGTCACCGACTCCGAATTTCGGTAGAAAATTTTTATAATTCTCAGACGTTGCTCGTTCGTGTACTTTACCCTGATGAAAATGTTGAGTTTACTGAATAAATTGACAGTGACAGTTTGATGATTAGTGAAAGAGTGCGTTCACAAATTAAATTCAAAGTTGTTAAGTCCCTATTGGAAAACCCTTTATTTACCTCAGGTTTTCCACTACGAGGGTGGATTAATAAGTACCGATGTAAGGGATAAAAACACAGATTTTCACACATTTTAGAGCAAAACACTTTTCCTAATATTCCTGCTATTTTTTTTTTAAAACCATCTAAGAAATATAAATTATCAAACTCTTCAAAGTAGGCGTTGAGTTGAGGAATCAAAAAGATTCGCAGGATCTATGTTGAGTGAGTACCAAGATTCAGGCAAGTTGGCTACGGCGATTCCGGAGGAGTGCGCTAGTATGTTGTCGTGGCAAAACCGCACTCCTTTCTTTGCTAAATTGGGCCCTGTCGCTGTTTCTTTTCAAATTGGTTCCATAATTCACTGTAGTACTTCCCTGTGATCCGTCTTCTTTTTTTCAAAGAGTCCATGATTACTGTTCACTTTGAATCCCAAAAAATTGCAGCCGTTCCCTTTCCAGTGGATGGGAACATCTTTGCCTGCTTTGGAGTAGATTTGCCCGGTAAAATGCATTGTACGTCTAGTTAAGTCACAATAGACATAACTATGTGATCTGTAAAACTGAACTTACATTAATACTATATCTTCCTTTGTTTATAAGGTGCACTTTGCTTATGGAATTCAATGTTTAATATACTCATAAGATAAGTAAGTAATTCATGATGTAGTAACTTGTATTAATTCAGATCCAAATAATAGGAGCTATGTTTATGATTCTTTTCAAAAATACTTGAACACCTCAAGTCGAGTCTGTACATTTTAAGGTCGATAAAAGTCATGTTGTTTAAGATCGCGACCTGCGCGTGTTCGGTAGTGGCATTACTGGTTTATTTGTGATTCTATCTCAACTCTAATAAATCGGGGTCTGGTATGCAGTGGTTGCCCTTTTGCATATATAAAGACTCCTCACCCTGATCGTTTTTGAAGCGAGGTGAGTTTGATGACTTTCTCAAATGCTCTGTATTTTTACGAATAATATTGTTTATTAAAAACGACCTGGCGTCTGTTACTATGAGGTAATCTTGTCTGGAAATTGTCTCAAGCCCGAAAAAAACTAATTTATTTTGAAAAATAAAGTGAGACACCTCAATAGAACTAACCCACTAAATTAGATTCAATTTTAGGCAAGACTGAAGTCCAAGTAATGGTTGTGACGCCGTTTTCACAACAATGCATTTCAGTCTATAAGCTATGCCTTTATGTTACACACTTAATGTTACTTGTCCTAGAGCTTTCAAATGGAGTACCCCGTAAGCCTCCAACTAAACCGAGAAAGGATTTAGTTTCGGTAACGGACGAAGTATGGAAAATATTTTCTTGGGTAAAATTTACTTGAGCACCTGTATCAAGTTTAAAAGCGATCTGATCATTCTGGACACACTAAATCTACTTGCCCATCGGCAAAAAGTTCTATACTCACTACCTTATCGTCAATAAACAATGCAATCACCATCATTGGAAACACATGCAGCAATACCACTCACCTGATTAGCTGTCGGACACATAGCTGCGAAATGAATGCTTTGACTGCGTGAAAAACATTTTTTCCATAAGCAGGGCACCGAACTTTCACATGTGTATAACTGTAACAGGAGCATAACTTCTTGACATTACTGTCTCCAAATTCCCGTATGGTTTCCCTTACAAATTTAGAATTATGAGTTTGATTTTTAGTTTTATTCTTTAGTTTCTCTTTAATATTACTACAATGTTCTACTGTGTTGCACTCCCTTTGCATTAAACTGTTCTATATCCCTGTAATTCCCTCGCGACAAATCTGAACCGCCCTGGCGAAAGTAAGATCACTCTACTGCAGCATTTGTGTCTGCACCGAACCATCTGCAATGCCGATTACGATGCGATCCCGTAATATTGACTCCTTTTCTGCACCAAAGCTGCAGTTCTCGACTAGCGCCGATATGTCCTTTATGTACCTGTAAAACAGGTACAGCTCATATACACTATTTTGACGAAGATTGCAATACTCGTCAAATTTTTCGACAAACGTATTGAATTGCCTCCTTTCTGCATTTGGGTGTGGGTGTGGAAAAGTTGAATCGCCGCACAGTTCTGCTATTTTGCAATTTTTATGGGGTCCTCTTCTACATCCGACTTGGTCGCTGTTGCATACACGATAAAATGAAAATGAAGAAATGTTTTTCCTCTAATGCTGAACTGCATTACTATCTGTTTCTCGATGTTCTCGGTGTTCTCCTCGATACTAAATTAGTACATCGCGTCGAAAGCTTATAAGCCGCTGTCGATTCTATGACAGTGCAAAAACTTTCTAAAATACATATATGGAGCTTGCCACAAATGTACCATGAAAGAAGAAGTGCACTTTTGTACATCGTACACAGGCGTTACGAGGACCTTGCGTGCGGACTGAATGTCTGAACGCTTTGTGCACAAAATGTCTAAGGCAATCACACCAGAACTCTGAAAATAATGTAATGGACTAATGCTTCACTGACATCGTCAGATATCCTGGTTATGTAAACTAAGGTTGAGATACTAGATAGTGAGGTTTCTGCGTCCTTTAATCATTCCCAAGTAAGTTTAAGAATACAAGACTACTCTAAATGTAAACAAAAATATTACTTCACGAATCTTTTTAGTAGAGTTGAACTTGTCAGGACTTATACCTATGTTGGGACAGCCTGTAGGTTGTATTCTTGCTGCCTTTCAGTAGGAAAGATGCAGATGAGCCGCTACGCTTTTGCTCAAAACCTAAGTGTGCTAGTCATAAGTGAGGCCACCTAAGCGACGCTTGCCGTGAGAATGATGACTGCTTTGCAGAGCACTATTTGTTATTTATATAATCAGTGATGGACTTCCGACAAAACTATGAGATTGCTGTAATTTAGTTAGTTACTAAGTTTACACGTTGTAATAGTGGCCGGAACTCTAGTTTCATTACTAGTAACAAATATACATATACAAATCCGCTACAAGGGGTCCCAAGATCGATTAAGGACATATAAAATCATCTGCGGTTTGCTGAGTGTGATGTGTGTGTATGTAATTGAAAATTGAGATATGTGCTAGTCACAATATGCACATTTCCATGGCAAGATCCCCGTAGATAAAACGCATACGTTGGAGGTTGGCTCATTGATAAACCCATTTGGCCTTATTCGGCATATTCAGAGCTCAGTATTCTTTAACATCTAACTACGATGTCGATAAAGGAAAAGCGCTTCCACCAAGCGAACTAACGAACTCATACCTCCGCAGTAGACTGCTGACACTATCAGGACTTACAATTAATCGCAACTTATGCCTGTTATGAAGTTATTAGTTTTGTTGTCTCCATATAACTTTTCATCGTTTGCCAACATGCCAAGATGATAAGTGTTTTCTTAGCCCAACTCTGCGAGAAATTGATCTGCGTTGTTTATTCGAAATAGCTCCTTGATAGACATGGCTTTCAAATCATATCGTAGAGGGTTAAATATCATGCAAGCAGCCTGTGAACTTTGGACTAGCTTTTACTTTTAGATTAGTCAAGATATAAATTCTCTTTAAGGTTCAGAGTTCCTTTAGGATAAAAAGATTAACTGACTGCGGTTCATTAATATGAGGCTATCCGACTTACAAACATATACTTGAATAACTCATATATTCAGTTAAATTCCATCCTGTTCACAGAACTGCCTTCTAATTAATACAGTCTTCAATATTTTTTTTCCAACAGGCAATTTCATTGTAGTACGAGTACATACAATGTTGGCCAAAAATAAAGCAACTTCATAGTAATTTCATATTTAATAATAATCATAGCGACTAAACCTCAATATTTTGTGGTGAAACCTTTGTTTCTTATAACTGCACTACACTTTCTTGGCACACTCTCGATCAGATTGGAAATTATAGAGCGTGGGATGGTTTTCCAAGCCAATTCGTGAATTTCTCCCAAATTATTCGCCAATCTACAATCTCCCATAGATCTTCTATAGGTTTGAGATCGGGAGACTGGGCTGGCATTCCATAACATCGATTTTCTGATCCCGAAACCACTCTTGAACTATTTTTGAGCTATTCTTCGGATCTTTATCCTGTTGAAATATCCATTTCAGTGGAAATTCTTCATCAGATTGTGCCAGCAAACACTATACTTTTGTTTGTACTTTGGTAAATAAATTGGTCAATAGTTCCATCTATTTTATGTATGAGACCAATTCAATGTCCAGAGAAACATCCCCAAACCATAATGTTTCCTTCTTCATGCTTCACTGTTCCATTTAAGCATCGAGGATTCAATGCTTCATTGATTAGCCAGCGGATACGGCGAACGCTATTCGATCCCTTCAAATGAAACTTTGATTCGTCGGAGAATAGTATTTGTTTCCATTTTAGTCGATACTGTGTGGAAATATTTAATATGGTCATTTGTAAATTCCAGTCTTGCTCTTCTGTTTTTAGCTGAAATAAATGGTTCCTTTACGATCCCGAAAGACTACTATCAACAGCCTTCCGCCGAAGTGCCCTGGTGCTAGCTTTTGTACTAATCTCGTTTTGTAATTCCATAGATGACATTAAGTGATTACTCTTTATCGTCCTTACGATCGCTTTGTCTTACCGGTATGTGGTAAATCATGGCCTGCCACCTTGGCGAATCGTTTTGACGGAGTTGTAAAATTTTATTAAACTGCTTATAACAAATTTCAAATTCGAATACTTTTCCGATAATTCAGATTGTGAAATACGAGTACCACATTTATTGTACATGCGCTAATAAATTTTTCTTCAATCTCATCAAAGTACTTATTTCTGGCAACTTAAGGAAATCTTCTAAAGATTTTGCTGCAGCAGACTGATACACGCAAATGAGTCAATTATTGTTTTTTTTTTTGTGAATATTGACAAATTCGATATGAGTAGTTTAGGTCAAAATAACGGATGTTCTATTTCTCCCTAAGAAAAAATTAGGAAGAAAATTTTGTTGCTCTTGTTTCGGCCTTTTCAGTAAATTTAATTGAATGTTTGTATTTTTTTTAAACCATAAAATTACTGTTCATTGACTTGATAAAGCTATTTTGAACATTTCTTTTAACTTTGGGCTTAATTTGTATGAAATGTATGGCAAAACATGGATTTGCGATTTAGTTGCTTTAGTTTTGGCCAACACTGTATTTCGACAAAAAACATTCCACATTCACATTCCAAGGAATATAATTTCGCTTTTCTTTTTAAATTTCTTAACTCAATCTAATAATGACTTTTGATGGTAGCCAATAGTGTAGTCCATTTGAAATGCCCGAAATCCGAAGTTTCCATGCGGTGATTCTAGACTTTTCGTCTTCCATCCAATACTGAACTCGACAGTATCTGTTCAATTGAGCAAGCAAGGGTGAGTCTTATTAGGTGCCATAAAATATGTTCATATGCTGTTGGTCCGCCAGTTAGGGGACACAATTTATTGCGTTCTTCTCCGGGCCCTATGTCTTGTGTTGATGGTTTTCCTACTCCAACTATACTTGCGAAATTGTTTTCCCATCAAGCCTTGGCCCTCGAGTTACGAGTTCATTCTTCTGTGTAGAGTAAGTTAAATCAGTTGGAAGTGTTGTTTTTATTTTTTTTTGTTTTGGGAACGAAATTTATTGAGACTTCAAGTCGGTAAATGTGTCAAATGAGGCAACCCTGAACTTTGCTCGGAAAGGACCAGACATAACAAAACAAGGAGACTAATTTTGGGCAAAATATTTATCCAAAGAGCGGTCAATTTCATATGGCGATAAATTGTATGTTCAGTGAAATATGATTTCATTTAATGCCTACAGCAAGGGCATGAGCTGTCTAGAAGTATACATACATACGCGTATGTACATATGTGCTTTTGGGCAATATTTTTCTGACCATCATCATGAATAAGAAAGATGTGAGTTAAAATGCATGCAGCATTAAATTTGAATCTGCCTTAAGGCAGTTATTCGTATATGTACAATATACGAGTACATATATTTCTTTTAGACTTCTCAAATATCTGTCACTTTTTAATTAAGAATAACGTTTTCATGGCTATATATTGTACTTTTGGTATACTCTACGAATATACTCAAAAGAAGCAATAGATAATACTTGCACTGTAGGACATCTATGGCAATCAAATTTTCTCTGTATTATATCCATCAATCTTTCGGATGAAACATACCTAACTCATACACAGTAATTTTTATGGTGAAAGCTTAAAAATGAAATTATGAAAATTGCTTAAAATATGATACTTTACAAAAGATGGTCGATTCAAGTGAATATCCAAATTCGTATTTAGGAATGAAAATATTTCTAACTACGAGTACATGCTGTCAAATATGATGATCTTACCACCGATATTTGGATTATATGGCCTTTTACCAAAGTAAATACTTTTCGAAAAAGAGCATGCCAGAAGTCAAATACTAAATACTACAGAACCAGTGAGTTTCGATGATCGTTTATTCCTTTTAAATAATGTAACATTAAGAACAAGTCAATCTGGCTTTTTTCTTTGCCTTTTTGAACCATAACACATTGATACAGAAAGTGTCCAGAATACTAACACCCAATTTTTTAGAGCCTTGTACTTACAGCCTGTTGCGATGGTAACCCGGATATTCAAAGACAAAGCATTATAGTTCGCGATGTAGGCACTACTATAACAGGTGGAAAAAGTAGTGTCACATACTTGTATGCAAAGTATACTTAAGGAATTATAAAAACCATAGTGCACTAAAAAGACGTCCGTCATTTAGCTGTATACAGCTCTTACCGCTAACGTACACTATTAAATAAATAGCTCGGCGGGGCACGCATTATACTCGTATACTGAGACCTGATAAAACGGGATGAGGTATTTTATAGATGGCTTGAGAAAACATAAGCATTTCGTAGAATTTTTTATCGAATATTTGATCATTCCACAGTAGGTGGTCACTAACACACATGCCGAGAATAAAAAGCTTTTTGAAGATACCAATTGATTGATTGCTCCTCTATTATTTATGTTATCTAATAAGTTAAAGTACGCCGCTATTTCCGTTATATAACCAAATAGACTAAATATGAGTCGCCTAACGAAAAGGAATATTGCTTGTTTCAGTACTCTCTGCTTTGCTGGATTAAAAGCAGCAGGATAGAGATCATTACTAAGATTTAAAAAGAATGCCGGGAACCCTGGTCCACGCAACCAGTATCAGCCTGGGTAAGGGCCCAGTATATTTAAAAATAGCTCAGTGTTGAACGGAGTGTCCAGATACCTTGTGACCACCGGATTAGCTAGCCTTATTTGTATACAGCAGGATCTCTGTATAGACGGACCTCCTTCAATTTAAAAAACAAAATTCGAGACCGGTACTCTTTCAATACGGGACATTAATACGATGACTACACCACTTACCGGTAAGGCTCCTGCAATGCCGAGCAAAGGCAAAACTGTTCCCCCTTCAAAAACGGGAATCAGAGGCTCAGCCGCGTCAGCAAGCCGCATTTTTAGGTGTTCTACACAAGACGACGAAATGCCGAACGCGTTATCAAAACCCTCGGATACATTCCGGTGGTCACTAGAACTGGGCCCCTGCCCAATTATCAAGGCTTCGCCCATCAACGACATTGTCTAATAATAAACGGGGGCAGAGCAAAGTACTGGTCTTATCGTAAATATCTTCAGATGACGCTACCGAAGGTTGCTACGATTTGATCAGTCACAAGTTGCCGGTCATAGGTCTTGTTGGCAGCTGGACCACCGGTAGTCCCTACTAGGACTTAAATCACGGTACCATGGGAGTCAAGAGCGCCCGGATCTCGGTCCGGGCCTGATTTGAAGAGGTAGGCCCCCTTGTGGGAGCGTCATGGTGGCTGTGGTTTAAACCCAAAGTCGCGTTAAGGGTCTTCCTGTTGGTTTGACCCAATGTAGAGTTGCAATAAGTACTGGGTGCTGCGACCCTAAGAGCAGTAAGAGGTTTTAGGTTGGTCTCAACTCATACCAAGGGTGGAACTTGTGCCGGCAACACAGTTCCGAATTGGTATCAATAGAATGACGGAGAGCGATGGCAAGGCGTATTCTTGCCCCATGAATGTATGGACATCCCGTAAACATAAGTCTACATGACAGGTAGTTTACGTTAAAAATCAGACACTATGTCACTAGAACTGCGAACATGAGGAACAAAATAATGTGGGCCAATAACATCCTAGAAGGCGGATTACAAATGTTTCCCAAAATTATTGTAAAAGCGCCAAAAACGCCCAGCGCCTTCCAACGTCACATATCTGAGATATTTTAGCGAAGTCCTAAAAGGCACAATAACGATCATGGTGATCGATAAAAGCGACTCCGACTGATCAATTTCAAATGAACGGGAGCATTTGGGTCAATCCATTTCTAGAATTGATCCATGATTTTTCTCAACGGCTGAATATACCTACTGTAAAGTAAAGTCTGTGAAAACGGCTTTACTTTCACTGACTAGCTACATCAAACGATCTCCACATTATACATTATACACAATGGTCGCGTTTCTGGACATAAAAGGTACTTTTAACAACGTCAGCTACTGCGCTGTCAACTCTGAAGGTAGATGACTCACTTGGGTCGTTGATCAGTTTTATATTAAATAGCAGGATAATCAACTCCAAACTTAATGGGCTTCTGCTAAAAGATGTATCAGCAGAGGCAGGTCGCAAGGTGGTGACCTTTCAGCCCTTCTTTGGAACTTAGTGATCAACGAATTGCTGATATACCTGGAAGGGGTATATCATAGCAAGGTGGTTACCTATGCAGATGACGATGCTATAGCAGTTTGAATAAAGCATTTCAATACTATTAAAGAACTCTTACAGCTAAATTTTAACAGATCAACTAATTGACAGGATCGCTGTGGATTGGGAGTAGTTTACTCCCAATAAAAGTGATCTTTTCCTCTTTTCCATGAAATATAAAATTCCAATCATAGCTTAGCCTTTTCCGAACTTAGAACTACCCATTGGCTATAAATCTCGGTTATAAGACCGATACTCACCTATGTGGGGGTTTTCTGGTGGACGGCTTTAGAAAATCTAGTCAACTGCAGCAAACTAAGCAAAGTCCAAGGAGCTAGACATGTTGCACAAGCGGAGCCTTACGCACTACTCTCTCCACGGCACTGGATACCTTGTTTCACTAGATACCCCTCAATATTTTCAGCAAGCAAGTGGTTGCTAACGTAGTTATTCGCCATATTATGCCCTAACATTGCTTTAACCAAGAGTTTCATGTAATCACCCCCTCTTGATCTTTCTGGGAGTAAGATGCTTTCATGGATGACAAACCAATCCATTTCTATGCGAATAGATCCAAGACTGATAGCGGGGTTGTTGGCTGTGTTTCTTCAGATTTGTTTAAACCAAGTCTCTGCTTCCGCTTTGCAAATCACTGCAGCGTGTCCCAGGCGGAAATGTTTGCAATTAAAAACGTGATATCGGCAAATAATATCCTCATCTTTTCGGATAGTCTGGCTGCTATTAGATCCCTGGACTCAGTCTCACGAAATTATAAAACCGCCCTTGACAGGCGATCATCTCAGGGAGATGGTACAGTAGTTCGAATTCACCTGTGTTGGCCGGCGGAGTACAGAGGTGTTCCAGGGAATTTTAGGTCGGAAGAACACTCCAAAATTGGAACCTCTCTACCCATCCAACCTGAAAGAAGTATTATAGGTACACCGATCGCTACGTACAAACTAGTACTAAAGCTGGATACTAATAGAAAAACAAACCTTAGGTCGACTGTTGCATCAACATGTCTAGTTATCAAGAAAATCTGGTCAAAACTGGAACTGAACCGCTTTAAGTGTTTGATCTTTCAAAATAGGAAACATCTCAGCGCTATTATAGGTGTCATCTCTGGATACTGTTTTAGCCTAGCTTGGCGTTTTTAGAAACGACTTCTGTAGAAGCTGCATAGAGGAGGAGAAGGAGGAGACAATCCTCCATCAACTTGCCCAGCTCCCTACAAAGAAGAAAACAGCACATAGGAACTTCCTTCTACAATGACTTAAGCGATCTACACAATATATTTATACGTTAGCAATCTCTTACGCTCGCTTCGCCAGGAGCTCAAATTGATTCCAAGATAACAGATACACGTGGCATCACAATGGGCAAATAGGACTAAGTAGGTTAGTATTTCCAACAGCCACTCTTACCTAACCTAACCTAGATACGCAAATGCTTTCTGGTTCAACCATCTTAGTAGGATTAGGGCAGACATGTGATTTCACCCCTCTTTAAATCTATACTAACTACCCATGTAAATTAAAGACTAAAATTATGTTAGTTTATTTCATCCTACTTAATATACAAGTAATAACATAAAAAAGGCCGACTGCGTGATTTCTTATTGGAATGATTGGGCCAATCACGAAAGGTGTTCATTTCAGAATGGTTCTTTTACCAGTCGATTTAAAGTCTTACAATTACGGCAAGCTAAAACTTCGAACGTTATTATTTCATTGGGCTTCCGGGTCTTACTTCGGTTGTTATTTCCGGCCGAGTAAATATATCGGTGAAAGTCACATTACGAGTTACATATTAGTATGTTTTGTTAAGAGGTCCAGAATGCTTTGTTTAAATAAAACACAAAGACATTAACAGATGACTATTTATTAAATGCATTCGTAAGATTATTTTATGTCATTTCATATTTAAGAATAGTTTTGGACATATGTGTGTATGTCCACCACGGCTGCCTCATACAAAACATATTATATAGGTCGAATTTTCAAATTGGCATCTGCATGGTGTGCAGTAATGATGCTTTCCCCTCCGAACAACAAAATATAAATAAAAATAAAAGCGTATTGCTGTTGATATTTTAGGACAGCTGCCATTCACAACCACACTCTGTGTGGTGGATAGGAACCAAGTTGTATTTTGTTGTGTTTCTGTACCTTGCTCCTTTGGCATTGTACGCAGTTTCTGACCACGACTGTAATGTCCTTTCGCATGTTAGGCCAAACATAACGCTCATGAACCATCTTAAACGTTGCCCTCCTGCCTGGATGAGAGAGCCCATGCAGTGCTGTGATGATCGCAGTACGAAGTCTTCTCGGGATAATGGGTCGAATTTTGGTTGAACTAACATCGCAATAGAGTGGTGTTTTACTCTCTGGAATTGGAAAAGACTTGACAATTAGTGATGTTGAAAGAAATTTACCTTCTTTGAGACTCGCGTTGAACTCTTCATCGTTAGCTTGCTCCGCAGCAATAGTTTGGGCATGGATCGGCATCTCTTTTTTGATTTCCATAATCTTGGATAGGGTGTCAGCTACCGTATTGTATTCGCCTTTGACATACCTCACGTCTGTACTAAACTGTGATATAAAATCTAGCTGCCTAAGTCTCCTCGGTAATGCTTTCTCCGCGTTTTGCTTGAATGCGAAAACGAGCGGTTTGTGGTCGGTGTAAATGCAGAAAACTCTTCCCTCGATTAGGTGTCTAAAGTGATTCCCTCCCTCGAAGATTGCTAGGAGCTCGCGGTCATACGTGCTGTATTTTCGTTGTCTGTCTTTGAGTTTTTTGGAGAAGAGTCCGAGGGGTTGGGGCACTCCATCAACAACTTGGTGGAGGACGGTTGCTATAGCTCTGTATGAAGCGTTTGTACTGGGCGATAATGGTGCATTGATCGCTGGATGGGCTAAAAGTGTAGCTTGTGCTAAGTCGTTTTTCCACCGGTCAAAAGCTGCCTCCGCCTCTGTTGTCCACGCGATTAGGGTTGTATCTTTTCTTTTGTTCCCCTTGATGAGATTTTGTAGGATCATATGGTTGTTGACTGCCCGTGGGATGAAGGATCGGTAAAAGTTGATCGTGGCAAGGAATCTTTTGAGTTCCTTCACCATTATCGGTTTTCTGAAATCTTTAATGACTTTTACCTTGGCGTTGAGTGGTTTGATTCCTTCGTTGTTGATCTGATGACTGAGAAACTTTATTTCTCGCAGGCCGAGAACGCACTTGGAGGGATTTATCGTAAAACCCTATTTCTTGAGACGTTGGAAAATCAACCTTAGATGCTGTTCGTGCTCTTCCTTGTTTGCTGATGCCACGCAGATGTCATCGATGTATCCGAATGCCAAGGCTTCTAATCGTCGCAGGACCTCATGTATGTGCCGCTGAAAAGTTTGGGCAGCATTGCGTAGTCCGAGTGTCATATACATGAATTCGAATAAGTCGAAAGGTGTTGTTATGGCCGTTTTCGGGACGTCACAAGGCTCCACGGGGATTTGGTGGAATGCTCTGTCGAAATCTATCGTTGAAAACACCGTCTTGCCCTTCCAGTTGCTGTCGTTGATGTCGTTTAAGTTGCGGTAATCACCGCATGGACGCCATTCTCCATTCGCTTTCCTGATGATGTGTAGCGGGTTGGCCAAATTGCTATTGGAAGGACGGCAAATACCTTTTCCATCATGTATCTAAACTTGACCTGAGCAGCTTTTAACTTTTCGGCATTGAGGCGACGGGGGCGAGTAAATACTGGAGGGCCATTCGTCTCGATGCAATGTGTGGTTTTTGTTGCTGCGACTTTGATTGGCTTTCTATTCGTTTGAAACAGTTCCTCAAATTCAGCTAGAATATGTGCAAAAGGACAATTAACATCGAATGCTTTATTACCAATTACCTCGTTCGTACGATAGCCTGATGTTACTGTTTAAATTTTGGTGGTGGTATCTATTAACCGTTTACGCTTGAGGTCGATCACAATCCCAAAGTGACTCATGAAATCGGCTCCTATGATCGGTGTTGTGACTTCAGCAACAATGAATGTCCAAGTAAATGCACGTCTCAATCCTAAATCCACAGTCAGCCGTATTTGTCCAAAAGTTTTTATTTTGCTTCCATTTGCTGCGAAGAGTGTTGTTTTCGATGGGGAGAATAGATCACTGTACGAGGGTGGTACGACAGGAATGTCAGCACCGCTGTCAATTAAGAATGTTCGCTTTGATGTTGAATCGTAAACAACTAGTCTGAACAGCTGTTGACCAAAGTTTTATTTACTAGCCGAAGCATTGGTCAACGTAGCAGGTTCTAGTTTTTTGATGCCGTTGTGAAAGAACACGGTTCACGGCACTTTTTAGCATTTTTGCCGAATCGGCTGTGAAACCAGCAGACATAGTTGTTTCGTTTGGACTGATGAGATGAATAAGCTTGACGGCGAGCACTTCTACTGCGATTGCGATAAGCAATTGTACTTATGTTGCTGCTCAATTCGTTTAGCTGATGGCTCATATGTTGAATTTGTTGCCGTAGTTCTTGCAATGAAAATTCGTTCGGCGATGTACGTATTGAGTATTGTTTCTCCTGTTATGATGCGGTGGAATTGATTGTCATAGTGTACGTGAAGTCTCCGATGTCCATAATTTTGTCTGCTAACTTTGAGAGTGCTGTTAATTCTTCACTGGAAGCTTGCAGTATGGCACGGACCTGCGGTGGAAGTCGTTGCAACCATAAGGACTTAAGGAAATCGTTGTTTATTTGTATTCCACCTATGTCTTTAAATTCGTTTAGATGTTGTGATGGTTTTTTGTCTCCCAGGTCTACTTCCGAGAGCAGTTTTTTAATCTTTCGCTGCTCAGAATCTTCGAATCGTTCGATTATCAGTGCCTTTAAACTATCGTATTTGTTATCCGTGGGTGGATTTAAAATGGCATCGGAAACGTGTGTTAGCACTTGAGATTCAATTGCCCCAACTATCGCGTTGAATTTTGCAGAATCTCTCATGATTTTGGCAGTTTGAAATTGCGCTTCAATTTGCGCGAACCATATTTGGGGTTTTTCATGCCAAAATGGTGGAGTTCGTATTCCTGGTGATCATCTCTGGTGAAGTCTCAGGTGCTGTATATGGACTAGATGTATCGGTCTTCGATTCGCTTTTTTTTCATGTTGTAGGTGCGTATTCAGATCACGTCGGGGTCACCAATTTGTGGATTTTACGCACAAATAATTTTCTAATTATGCTTTCAAGATTATGAGGTCGCCACATTTGCACCATACCGAGAGAAGAATCTCAGTGCATGCCAACCGGAGCATAGGCAGTTCATACTAGATGCAGTGTTAAACAAGGACGCGCGGTAAAGATACCATTATTTAATTTATTTGTAAACCGAGTTTTCTAATGTTTTTTTTATATTTGGCGCAAACTGCATCGAGAAAAATGAAGGCCTGTGATCTGAAGGAATGACTATTTATTATACTCCTATGGCCATCAGGGCATCAGCTGACTTTCCTCTTCGATCTCTTCTTGGGGGAGAGATATGTCCAAAATTTTGCTTCAATCATTCCTGTATCAGTATCTCGACCTACGATATTGATGATATCACTTCCATATCTTGTTTTCATATTTCCAAAATATATTTTCATTTCGTCTAAAGATCTTTAGATCTTCATTGTGGTCAACACAAACATAACCATGGCTTCATTGTTCATATTTGAAAACACACTTCCTGCAGCAGTATTTCAGAGTCTTCTACATCTATTTAAAAGAGCTGATTAATCATATGAGGCGTGGTCGTTTAGTGCTGTTACTTGCCTTTACACTGACGATGGTTGCCCTTAAAATAAAATTGTTTTAGGAATTTCCATTGTTTTACAAACTTGGCTAGTTTTCAGACTCGAGCCTTTGATCAACCGGATGTTTTAAATTTCTATTGTCATAATCTCTAAACTTATTGACAAGTATCGCAATAAATCATGGTCACTTTGGTACACCTAAGGACGTAAATTTATGTAGTAAGAATATTAAAATTAGCGAATAGAAATTATAAGAGCTTTCATTTATATTTGAAATTCAATATGCAATCCGATTATACGAAGTCCCGTTCTAATTGTTGCCAAGACCAATTTTAAATATCATTTTATACATCAAAATGTATCTTTCCGTATCTTCGTCCAGTCGCGTATGTTGTCATGGAAAATTTAATACCCTAACCATTGCTGCATGTTTTTCATCTAAGCCATAATAATTCTCTATCTGAAGCATTCATAAATCGAAATATGCTTGTAATATGCGATGGCTATTATTCGATGACAATACTACCAAATCGATGGCCATCGCCAGAATAAATTACACACCCCAAGTCCTAGTATTATAATTTATTCATGCACAGGACATGCACCAGAGGCCTTCACCAAATGAGGCACAGCAAAGTCCACCCTACGGATTTACTCAATTTTCGTTTGCCAAAATTTGTATTTCATCGTCATTTCATTTCATTTCGTTGGCTTCTCGTCTATCGTCATGATTTTAATTTCATAACTTCAAAATTTTGTGGATGGCGGAAATTTCCCTTAATTAAGGGTACTTCTTTTGGGAGCTTTAGAGTAGGACGAATACAACGTTATATGCATTTACGTACCAGGATGTAGGTGTGTGCAATTCTTTAATACTAGGACATTGCTGTTTCAATAGGTTTTTGTTGTTCCTTTTTTTTTGGCTTTTTTGTTATTACGATAATCATTAATAGCATTAATAACAATTCGATTTCCATTTCGATAATTTCGCCAAAATCCAATTAAAATTTTCCATCGAAATAACAATCAAATAATAATAATAACGCAAATAGGCGTTGGAAAGTGTGCTCACTAAAGCATGTGATGATTTATCCCTAAACCAACTCAAAAATATAAATTAATAAATACGAGTATATAGTTTTATGGTAAATTGGTGGTTGGACGGATACGTATCGGTTCGATTTTATGAAAGGGGTACAAATTATCGGTAATGTTGTGCAGCGAAAAGTATTTTAGTGCTGACTATCGATTGACAAAAAATTTGGCCGCAAATATTTGCCATTGTTTTTTGGGGGGAAATGCCAAATATGCGAGAATGCTATTTTCGGTTAAGTGCAATTAAATTGATATATCCGATTAAATCCGATTGACGGTAATGGACACCAAACCAATTAAAAAAAAAACTACTCCCATCTCACTTTCGAATTGGCTTTATTTTTATTCATGTTTGTAGGTAAACATTTATACAAATCAGTTTTCCATAAATAGGCAAGATACTTTTTAATCTGTTTTTAATTCCTTTCTGTACGCTAGTACTTTTTCGAGATGCTATTTAAAAAATCAAACTCTGATTTCATTTCCTTTCAAAAGTCCCAATGAGTTGATCTAGGGATTTGTCTGAATTGTTGCTTTGCTAAGGTTCATAATTGAACATTTTGTTTTTTACGAGTTTCTCGAGCCCGGCCCATTCATTGCAAGCTGTACCAAGTCTTGTTTGCTGCAAAAGTTATAAAATGGAGAAAAAAAGTAAAAAAAAAGATAATGATTTAACTAGCTATAGTTTTGAAATTTATTTTTTATTATTATTTTCCATTAATTGTTTTGTCGCCGTCGACGAAGAGTTTACGTTATTGAAAAGAGGTGTTGTGAGAATAAGTATTCTGGGTGACAGCGCAGCTGATCAAAAAGATACGTGGTAGGGAAAGCGATCGTTTCATTTTAAATCCTACATTTTTCATAATATCCTCAAATTGAAGTTGAGTATTGTTTAAATAAATTGGGCGTGGTTCTTCTGTATTAAGGTGTTTTTTTTTTTTTTGGATAATGCAGTTTTTAGTGATACTGATAATAAGCCCATCGTTTGTTGACCACTTGTATATGACAGATAGACGTTCATTAAGCCTACGAACGAGATCTTCGAGCAATTCCATCGGTCTTTACAAATAAATTTGTCCATCATTGGCGTAAAAGTAAACAGAAGCATTTGGTCATACTATAGTGAGATCATTAGTAAAGAGACAAAATAAAATAGCACCACCTAGGATCAAACCCTAAGGTATTCCTGATGTTAAGGGCATTGGAGTAGAAATTCTATTACAAGCCACAACACTTGGACTACGACCACGTAGGCATGCACTTAAGAGACGCACCGCTCTTACACTAAATCCAAAGTAAATCCTTATTTTCATACATAACATATGAAGGATGTCATGGTTTATACTCGTACTATCAAACTCTTTCGAAAAATCCAGCAAGCAGAGTATAGTTATATATACCTAGATTACGGTTATGATCTAGGTCATAGAAAGTGGCGAAAAATTAATCACCCTATCGGAAGTTGGTATAATTTTTGCAAATGGCGTCGAACGTCAATTATATTTGATATTTGCGAACTAGACAGCTGCAGTATATAAAGAGACAAGCAATGGAGCGCTATACTCTGCAAGAGCGTGGAATAATTATGTCGATGTTTTTGACCAATAATCGGTCGGTGGTATTAGCGCAGCTTGAATTTCGACGTCGATTTCCTAATCGTGTCGCTCCAATTGGGCAAACATTCCGGCACTTAGCTACTCAAGTCGAACAGAGTAGAACCACAGGAGATCATGCAGGGCATAGCCGCCACCGGACTGTCGTTCTGCCGAGAATATCGCGGTTGTTGCTGCTGATATCGCTGAGAATAAAGAAACATCAACCAGACGACGGGCCACGCAATTGGGCATCACCAGAAGGACCCTACAATGAACTTTAGTGAAAGATTTACACATGTTCCGTATAAAGTACAAACAGTTCATCAGTTAATGCCTCCTGACCGTCAGTCGCCTGTGAATTACTGTAAAGCTATCCTCAATGTCAACAACAAAGAGGACAATTTCGTGTCGAAAGCGGTTACGTCAATAACAAAATCTTCGTTTCTGGGGCACTGAAAATCCGTGTGTGATGCACGAAGAGCCATTACATCCACTCAAAGCCACTGTGTGGTGCAGCGTTTTTTTTTTTTGAGGACGCCATAGGCAATACGGTTACTGGCGAATGCTACAGGGTCATGATAAACGATTTCTTACTGCCGGAATTGGATGAGCGCGGCTTGGTGAACATGTGGTTTCAACAAGACGGTGCAACGGTACATACAGCACGAGCCACAATGGATATTGTGAAGGAAGCATTTCCTGGTAGCGTAATCTCCTGTTTTGGCGATTTAACATGGCCAGTAAGATCGCCCGATTTAACCATCCCAGACTTCTTTCTTTGGAGCTACTTGACGTCGCAAGTTTATGCCAACAAGCTTCAGACAATCGCAGCTCTTAAAGAGAATATTCGACAGAAATGCGACCTTTTATCATTGGAAATCTTGCGGAAAGTCATGAAAAATGCAATAAAACGGGCACAAATGTATATCAATACTGGCGGCAGCCACTTGGCGGATATCATCTTTTCCACTTAACAGAAACAATAAATTGTAAAGGTCCAAATAAAGATTTCTATCACTCAAAATCATTTGTTTTTATTTAGTAAAAACGTAATTCAAAAACAAAATTGGATGATTAATTCTGCGCAACCTTGTATAACTAGATTACGGCTATGATCTAGGTCATATAACTATGATTGGCTCGAAAATCCCACTGTATCGAAAATAGCAAATCATGTTGAGCAAGGTAATTAGATATCTGCTCCCCAATAATCTTTTTAAAAACCTTTGATGAACATTGATCTTAGACAACTTCCAATTGTCCGGAAAAGTCGAGAAAGTAATGCAAAAATTAATTGCAAGTGTCAGACAACTCAGAAAGTGCATCAAAATCATTTTTATAAATCGATGTGGTACTCCGTCAACACGAATAGTATTTATAACTTCTATCTCTGATACAACATCTAATTCAAAGTCATTTAGCGGATCGACAAACAACTGATCGTTTGAAACAAAAACTGGACTCTGGAGACAAAAGCAATATTAAGGTCGTTCACATTTGGTATGCTCTCAAAGGAGTCTTTTTTTACTATCCCAATTGATCGAAGGTTACTCCTAAGTTGATGTGTCGTATCTAAGCTAAGTATCGGTTTTTTTGAGGAGGTTCAGATCTAGTTGCAAGGCACTGTTGTGTCGATGTCGTATGTGCAGAAAATTATGTCTTGGTCAGACACACCTTCTAGTGACATTTGGTCCAGAATTAAAACTTTTGTTCATTCAGATACCAGACAGATATCATGAAGACCCGGAGGGAAAATAGGTGCGTAGCGGGTGGCGTATATGTTCGGAGCAACAAGTCCAGACGCAGTTATATTGTCTAAAAGCTGACATGTCTTGGAGTCAGATTTAAAAAGATCGACGTTGAAGTCAGCAATGTGCTTGAAATCCAGAAAATGAAGGGACAGGTGAACAACTTCTGTTAGGATTATTTGCGACGCCATTTAGTGATACCGTCAGTGATCTCTATCAGTCGTTCGCAGATCTCGGTAGAGAAAAGACGTGTTTCGGCTTTTTCTAAAATAAAATAAAAATTGTGATACAGTTGCTATACGAAAGTAGTTCAATTTTCTTTAACTTACTCGTTAGCTCGGTAGTTAGCGGCGTCTGGCATCGTCTCGTGGTCGTGGACACGGGTTCGAATCCCGGGCTAAGTGTGAACTCTTTTTTTATTTTTTTTATTTGTTTTTTTTTTTTTCATTTCGCAAATTGTGTAAATTAAAAACAAAAACAAAAGGTGAAAAGAAAGATATCACGTGATGGATGGTGGGGAGCGTTCCGCTCTTCCCATAACGGGACTTATAAAAGGCAACATGACGGTTGCTGGTGCCATGGCGAAAGCCGTAAAAAGAAGGAGTGGGTTGAGAACCCCTCCTAATTTAAGAAAAAAAAAAATAAATGAGTTGGATGGTGATAAAGTTGTAGTCCAGTATGAGGGGGGCAATAACAACTTTGCCTCTCTAGCTTCATCTGAGTCGGAAGACGAAGATGAAGCAATCAATAATATAAAAACCAGCATCCAAGAGCTGGAACAAAAAATGCTTGCTATGAAGCAACGGCAAACTGAACGCAGGCAGAGGGAGCAACAAGAAGCAGAGAGCTCCCAACAGCAAGAGCTACAACAACAACAGCAGCAACAACAAAACCAGCAGCAGCAGAAGCAACAACTGCAGCAAACAATACAGCAGCAGCAGAAAAATCAACAGCTGCAAAAACAACAAAAGCTGAAACCACAGCAGCTGAAAAAACAGCAGCAGCAGCAGCAGCAACAACAACAACAACAATAACAACAACAACAGAAGCAGCAGCAGCAGCAACAGAAGAAGAAGGAGAAGGTGCCTCCTATCAACACCTATAAATTAGAGGTAAATGAAACCAAGGACCTGTGTAAATTGGTCATTGGGAATAATTTTAATATAAAGAGATTGGGGAATGATCGCCATGCCATCCACTGTAATACAGTGGAGGGCTACGCGAAAGTGAAAGAGCTCCTGAGGGAAACGACGACGGAGCACTTCTCATTCACACCGAAGTGTGAAAAGCGGCAATCTATGCTGCTGAAGGGGTTGGAACCGTCTTCTGATCCTGAGGAGATCCTGGCACTGCTCAAAGAGAAGGAGTGCGAAGGACTCAAGTTTGTAGGGGTAAAGCCATTTACCACAGCTAGTGCTAGGCGGGAGAAACGGAGTCTGCCGTTCTTCCTGGTGCAACTCAGTCCCGAAAGCCGTCTGGATAGTCTAAGGAGTATCAATGTCCTAGACTACCAGGTGGTTCACTGGGAAAAACTAAAAAGGAGCGAAGGCGTTATACAATGCGTTCGCTGCCAGAGGTTCGGGCACGCCGCGTCGAACTGCCAAATGCAGCCTCGATGCGTGAAGTGCGCTAAGAACCACAGTTCCGAAGAATGTCCTCTGGGTGTTGACGGAGCATCCGATAGATCGCAGCTCTCGTGCGTGTTATGTGGAAACGTGGGACACACCGCAAACTATCGGGGTTGTCCTAAGTTCGCTGACATTAAGAAAGCAAAACTGACTCGGCAGCAGAAGGTGGAGGTCAAACGTTCACCTATCAGGTTTCAAACACCAGCCGTCACGTCCCAAATTTCCTACGCCCAAATGGCGTCTGGTAGGGGGGCTACGGTACAGCAAGCGACTGTTGCTTCTCCGGCGCCAACGCCGAGAACAACGGAAGCTGCACCTAACATGCTGGCCATCTTGCTCGCAATCCAAGGGCAGATGGCTCAGCTGCAAAAACAGGTTCAAGAACAGGCCAAGCGGGTGGACCAGATCTACGCGCTGCTGCCGGGCCTAACGCAACACATGTCGTAATGGGTACGCACATGGTGGAGCAAACTT
Organism: Volucella bombylans; assembly: GCA_949129095.1. Taxonomy (NCBI): domain Eukaryota; kingdom Metazoa; phylum Arthropoda; class Insecta; order Diptera; family Syrphidae; genus Volucella; species Volucella bombylans. The sequence continues at coordinate 81,569,107 of OX422140.1, forward strand.
TGAAGGTCCTTGCGGTGAATGTTAATTCACTGATTAGGATTGAACGAAGAGCCGCGATGTTTAAATTGCTACAAGACCAAACTCCTGATGTGCTTTTCGCTAGCGAAACCAAGCTAACCGATAAGCACAAACTGGAGTACAATAATTATATCGTTAGAAGAAGAAACCGGCCCAGATCCAAACGTGGAGGCGGTGTCGCGATCTTCATTAAAGAAGGTATAAAATTTCACAGAGTGTACAAGGGCGTGTTGCGCAGGTTCCGGGTGTTGGAGGCAGTCGTCGTGTACATCCCGCTCCGCAGTGGAAAGCGACTGTACTTGGCCTCTGTTTATGCACCTGATACTTCACAATCCACTCTATTCATCACAGAGCTCGACACGCTTTTTCGACTTCTGAGGCTGGAATCGGGGGAAAATTATTTTATAATCGGCGGGGATTTCAACGCTAGACACAGAGATTGGGGAAATAATTTGCCAAATACTAGAGGGAACCTACTACTCGATTGGTGGGGTCAGCACGATGTCATGTACAGACTCGTTCTTAAAGCGACGGATAACCCGTCGTTTCCCAGAGGCGGGTCATATTTGGATCTACTGCTGTACGATGAACGCATACGACTGACAGGTACGAATTTACAAACGCTAAACTGTCTGCGCACATTCGTGTATGACAGCGACCATTGCGGTTTTAGCACCGAAATTACAGTTCCCAACGAAATTGCGGAATTGGAGGAGTTTGTCCAAAGATATTCTTACAACTACAGTAAGACTCGATGGACACGCTTCTCCGCAACCTTGACAAGAGCACTCTCCTCGAACACGCTCCACCCACCGTCCAATAGGAATTTGTCAAACGAGGAGATCGACAATTACCTAATAAAAATGGACGAGACAATTAAACAAACTATGGACACTACAATACCGCGGTATCGACGTACGACTAACGAAGACCTGTTCCGCAATTCTACTATTGACGCACTGCACCGACAGAAAAGTAGACTTCTGTCAAGACTCAAAAACTTGTACAGACAGTTAACTGACAGTTAACTGACAGACAAGACCCGGAGATTAGGACACTGAAGTCGTCGATTAAAAATATTCAAACGCTAATAAAAGAGAATTACAGAATTTCTGTAAGTTTGTATTGGAACAACAAGGTTCGGGCTGTAAACACCAGCAACCCGAATATGTTTCCGCAAATAAATAAACTATTTCGGAGAAAAAATCAAAACGACCTTCAGTGTCTTAAAATAGCCCGGACAACAGACAACGAACGGTTACTGACAATAGCAGGCATTGATCCAAATGAGGCTGCTGATGATGACGCCTTCTTTGTGATCGAGGATCCGCAGGAGAAGGTTGAGACCATAGGGGCGACTTTCCAGGAAGTATACAAGGCCATTGATATCATTGGCCCTAATTATGACCTGGACAGTCGCGTCTTGGGGCACGACTTCTGCATTCGAAATGAAATAGGGAACTGGCGATCCGAGGGCTCTGGTTTCACCCGGTTCACCGACGAAAATACGGCCAATAATGTCATTGCCAGAGAGGGTGACCTACCCCCGTTCATTTCGAAGGAAGAACTCCATGAGATCTTCGACACAATCAGGGCTAAGAAATCACTGGGGACCGATGGTATTCCGAACATCGTGCTTCGACATCTTCCTCTAGAAGCGGTGGACATTTACACCACCCTGTTTAATAATGCAATGAATAATGCACATTATCCAGCGCATTGGAAAACGGCGGTGGTTCAACCTATCCCCAAAAAGGGAAAGGATATATCCAATCCGGCGAATTTCCGGTCGATAAGTCTCCTTCCGAATATCAGTAAGGTTTTTGAAAAAGTAATCAATAGAGCTCTGTCTAGGTGGGTTGAGGACAAACATATAATTCCGGATAATCAATTCGGTTTTAAGGCGGGACATGATATCTCACATGCCGCGTCTAAACTGGTTTCTGATATCCAATGGAACAAAGGCAAGAAACAGTGCACTGGTGCCTGCCTTGTTGACTTGGAGAAGGCCTTCGACACCGTATGGTTAGAGGGTCTTTTCTATAAGCTGACTAGGCTGGGTATCAGTAAACCACTCTTGTACATTCTTTATAATATGTTAACCAACAGACAGTTCATCGTGAAAAATGGCGATGTGACTTCTGTTGGAATATTTCAAATTAAAAATGGTCTTCAGCAAGGCGCGGTCAATTCGCCGATTCTATTTAACATTTATACAAGCGACTTGATAGGTTCACTTCCCCATACTATTGCGTACGCAGACGATTTGGTAGCGTACAGAACAGGTCCAAAAATCGAGGTTATTAATACTCTCTTACAGCATGACTTCGATAAGATAAGACGATTTTGCGATGACTGGAAGTTGAAAATCAACTTTCAGAAGTCGGAAACCATTCTCTTTAGGACGCCGTTGTCTGGAGCCTCTAGGGATACCAGAAAAAATTGTCGAAAGTTCTCAATCATTGGACAGCACGGACAGCCTCTTGCCTGTCGAAATGTAGTCAGATACCTTGGAATCTGGCTAGATCAGTTTCTGTATTTTGGCAAAAATGTAGATGCTGCTCTGGCCAGAGCTAAAGGCGCTTTTGCCCTTACAAAGAGACTGTTTTATAGCAGCCAACTCGATGCGAGGGTAAAGGTAATCTGCTACATGGCCCTTATTAGGCCCATGTTGGTATTTGGTTGTCCCGTGTGGTTCAATGTACGAGCAAGCTTAATGGAAAAGATTCGGGTGTTTGAGAGGGCTTGCCTTAGGGCTTGTCTTCGCTTGTACAGAACACCAGAGTCGGAGTACAAGAAATTTTATCCTAATGAGGTCCTTTACAACAGGGCGCACCTAATACGAGTGGACAACTTCGTAATTAAGCTGACTCGAAGGCACATTGCAAGAGCAATGACTTCGACGAATAACCTAATATCTGGGGCTTACTACCCCAATTACCTTTACCACGAGAGTGTGCGCTCTGACGGCTTCGTTCCACCGGAAGCATTCCTCTACCTTGATCAGATAGGGTTGATTCAGGATAGATCAGCGGTCCCGTTAATCTTCCATGTCGCTCGGACAGCTGGGGACAGGCGACTCAACTACGGCAGAGACGTCGCACACGGCAGTGTGGATCGCCACAGGTTCAGTAGGGCGGTGGGGAATCGCGATAAGAGGGATGTCGTTCGGCAGCACCAGCATTTCTGGTGGTTGAATGACGGAGAAGATGTTTTGTCGTCGTTTCCGTCAATTACGGACCAGCCTCACTAACGAGGCAGAGCTGACCAATCTATTTGCTCAGTAAATAGCGATGGCCAGCTTACATAGGTTTAGGTTAGCATTTAAGAAACATATACATATATCAGTGTATACAAAGGTGTGTACTGATGTATGTATATGATTGTGTATAATGTCTATGTGTGTTTATGTGTGTATTGTGCATTTAGGTTAGGTAGGCTAAGATTTATTTTAAGTTAGATACTAAGTTTTTATAAAAAATAAATGTCCATATGCTAAGTTTTTGTAAACAAATTTTTTCTTAGCTTTAAGTATAGAAAATAAGTATTTATAAATAAAATGTAACTGCAGTCGAAAGACATAGATATAAGTATTCAGAGTAGCTTAGAGTGCCTGTGTGGGGCCAGTAAGTTAGTATAAGATTGTTAAGTAATTGTAAGCTAGCATTTAAGCATTTTTTGTTAGAATGTAAGATTTAGTGTTAAGAAAATAAAATGCATTTAAAACTAAAACTCAGTGATCTCTAGCAAAAGATACTTGATTTCACTGTTAGTTAATTCAGCTACTTCTATACATTTAATTGATAAACTGTCACTCCACCACCAGTTATGCTGGTGACCCTAACGTGCTGCACAATTTTTTGACCCGGGATGTTATAAATATAAACTAGGATTGCTTGTATTGTTTTCTGATTCTAGATCCGCACCATCTGACTGGAACCTAGTCTCAGTAACACAAACCACATCAGTTCCCGGGTCAACAAAAACATAGTGTAATTTAGACAAATTTATACTACTAGAATTGAATTACCATATTTTAAACCCATCTTATGCATTAGATAATATTATAACCGTCAACCTTATTGGAACCCTATCCATACTATCAAATAACGTCTCATTATTAAAGGACATAATTAATATCCGAGCTCACAACAATCGACAGGAACTTAGTATTAGAAGCTAGTGACCAAATTATATACCTAAAAAAGAGTGAAAGACAGTAGAGTAGTGATATAGATATAGGTAAAGAATGTAAGAGAGAAAAAGAGTAAAAGAGTAAAGAAAACATAACACTAAATTTTAAATTACAAAAATTTCGATGAACAAAGAAAAATAAAATATCCTAATCAAGTTTTATTGTAAATAACAAAAAATTACTTAATGTAAAAATTTATAAACTGCTCCGGTTGACTGCAGACAAAGCCTTAGGAGAGTGTTGTTTTTGTTAATACTTCCATCTCGGTGTCACCTGCACTGACATAGTTAGCCAGTAAGTTTACAGAAAATAATAGAGGGATTTCAAAATACTGTCTGGACAAAATTCGGTATCCTTTTTTTTTTCAAAATACTGTATGAACAAAATTCTGTATTTCAAAATGCTGTTTGTCCAAAATGCTGTATATGCAAAATGCTGTAAGTGCAAAATTCTGTTCTCCGAAATGGTGCTTATGGTCCAATCCTATTTTTTGAAAAAGTATTTGCATAACAAAAACCAGGCTTTGAAATTTTTTTTTTTAATTTATTGGAAAAAAATTGCAATTCATTTAACAAAAACATAAGAGCAAACTTAATACAACTTCAAATAAATACAAAAACAGTAAACATAAATATAAAAAAAACGTATGTATGTATTTAAAACAAAACCAAATTTTTGGCTATTCGCCTTAAGTAAACAACGTTGCTTAAGTCGGGCCTCTTTTGCATAATGCGCCGAATCCTCTTGTTTTTAAGAATGGTTCTCCTTTTCTTTTTAATGTTTTTTTTTTCATATCCCATTCCGAACCCTTTCCACCTATGCTTTCGTGAAAGCTAGATTTTTTTCAGATCGCCGATTAATTTGTACAGACCTGGCTTATTCCTCCAAATCAATACTTTTAATCGGCTACGCCACGCCTCAACGCTGTTTTGCGTTCTCGGGAATACTTAGGTTCTTCTCTGTGAACTTTCAAAGACAGACCAAAACTTCGGTTGTGTCTGGTTGTGTCTGGCCAGTGTATAATTTTTTTCGAACCAGGATGCCAATTTTAAGATGTACTCATCTTCAAATGTATTAAGCACAGAAGCGTAGTATTGACCGACACTGGCAGGCCAAGCTCTTAATCATGCGAACTTGAAGAGAAAAGTCTTCGTTGTTTCCCCATTTCTGTACCAATCTGAAAAAAAACAATCCTTCCTATTGAAATCAACAATCTTTATTAACTGTTTAACAAACCTTTCCGTTTGAACTCGCTTCCAAATTATTTGCCCAAAATGGAAAAGGCAGCCTCTCATTTCAACCCCAGGAAAGCATTTCTTGCAGCTGTTATGATGGCATTTTTAAAGTTGCAAATTATTCTTTTAGGTTGCAGTTGGTGAGAATAATCAATAGCAACTTTAAGCAATTAAAAAAAATGTTTCATAGATCTGTAGTGTTTTCCTGCTTATTAATCAAAATACCAGTGGAACGATTTCTCCCTTCACTCTACCATGAATAGAAAAGAGCTGTCTCATGATATCTGGGACCCCGTCGAAAGTACCATCCATGATCCAACAATTGCTCCCATGCAACAATTTTAAAGACGACTTTGTAGCGAAAATTAAAATTTGCACACTTCTCGGACAAAATGAACATTTCGCCTTCAAGAACATATGAACTTATTTTCTTAGCTTTAAGTATACAAAATAAATAGTTCTAAGAAAATGTAAATGAAGTCGAAAGACATAGTTATAAGAATTTAGAGTAGCTTAGAGTGCCTGTGTGGGGCCAGTAAGTTAGTGTAAGATTATTAAGTAATTGTAAGCTAACATTTAAGCATTTTTTGTTAGAATGTAAGAGTTAGTGTTAAGGAAATAAAATGCATATAAAACTAAAACTAACATATGAACTTAGAGGAATATCTATATCTTCTAAAGTGTCTGGTTCCTTAGCAATCGAGGTTGCTTTCCTTTGTCTTTTCATTTTAATTTTTTGCGCGGAAAGATAATCTCGACTGCAAAGCAGAGTGTTAACAACAGACTGCTGGACTACCTGGCTAGGAGGCAGGAAGTTTTTTGATTTTTGACAAAATTGTTTGCCTTTCCACTTGCACTTGGCTCATGTGAATGATTGCTGGCATACTTTATAATATTGTGCAAATCATTATTCAACCTAGACACAATCCGTCATAATTCTCCTGGAACAAGCTCAATTAAATGTATCACTTTTAGTTACACGCTCCAAATAGAATGAGTAACCGGCACCCATTAACTTCTGTTTTTCTTTGTTCGACATTACTACCGAGGTATTCATATTTAAGCAAATAACAAAAAACCAAGCAACAAAAATCTCAAGAACAAATGTTTTTTTTTTTTTTTTTTTTTTTTTTTTTTTTTAAAGCACGTGGAACTAAAATTAACACTTGTTGCAATTACTTAATACTCATTCAATGAGAACTACGTACTATATTAACCTATGTAAGGCACGAGAGAAGAGATTATAGACTTTTTCCTCTTGCATTTTGATGTGTATATCTCAATAATGATCAATTCTAAATTGATGCAAAAATTACAAATATTGATTTGGCTTGTATTTATATTTTTTTGTTTTGCTTTGTATTCTCGTATTTTTTGTCCTGGACAGCGACTTTGGCAGGGTGAGGAACAGACAGAGCAGAAATATACCTACATATGTATGTATATCTACATAATATATACATTGAATTATGGTAGGTTAAGATCAGGAATAATTTTAATGCGATCTGCGATTATGTTAAGAATTTGTAGGTACGATAGAAAAGATTTAAAACATAGTAGGTAGATACTGTAGGTATTATAGGCTAACTTTATTTTACTTTACTTTATTCATATATATGTAGGTATGTACTAGTACGTATTATAAGATTGATTCTGAGACAAATAATTATGTTTATTTATTTCCTAATTGTTTGAGTACATCTGTCTTTTAAAAATCCTTGTGGTACTCCTACTCTCATTTAGAGTATGTTTGATGTTAGGTAGCCATAGCCACTCTTTTATTATTTTTTTGTTCATGCACGTTAAACAATAAGAAACAAAAAACTCTGGTGTTAGCCCACTTTAGTTAAAGGCATTTATGTATGTGAAAATGCATATGCAAAATATTTTTGTCATTAGACATTTACAGAATACATATTACAAGTTTGATTTTTTGCTATTCACAGTGCCTTAACCAAAGTGGTTTCCAGAAGACACGAACACGGACGTGGCCGAATATTGACCCCCACCACCTCCCTTACCAAACCATCGCCTTAGTTTTTTTTTTCAAATATTCATACATTATGTACATATGTAAATATTTATTTTAGTTCACATATTCATTAAATTTTGCAACTTTTTTGTCTTTTGTTTTGGACTCATTTTCTTGTTTATGCTCTTCTAATAAACCACTTACAATTTTCCAAAGCAGAACTACCACAAGGAAACTGACTATCAATTTTGTGCGAATAACATTTATTTGTCGTTTCAAACGAATCTGGATAGTGCAAATTTGTTTTTGATAAACTACATTTTCTCTAAGATAAGACGCAACTGGACGTTTCTGAAAGCAAGTGGTATATACTTGTATATGAAGTTGACATATTTTGAAGTACTCGTACCTGCATACTTGTCTGATGGTCAGACAAATATTGGATTTTAATTCGAGTGTTCGTATTCTTTCAATTTGATCAGTATTTCCCTGAGACCGAAATTGTTTTTGTCCTTTGTCATTTCTTTGACAGAGTTCTCACAAACTGCATTAATTTTTTTTAAGTGTTTTAAAAAATTGTAACCTGCAAAATACCTTGTGGCTATGTCATTCATATTGAAATCGTGTCTTCATCTGGTAATTCTATCGCTAGAAGTTCGGATTCACAATATTTGGCTAGATCGAATATTTTTTCATTTTTCTCTTACTCCTGTGTTAGGACAATCTTTGTTTTATTTTCAGTATCCAACACAGCATTTCCATCTAACTGTAAATATTCAGAATCTTCTTCGTCACAATTAGAAAATTTTGACATAAACAAAAATTTTAGAGTCCTAATTTTGGTCAGTAATGAGGCAAATTCAGACGCATTTGGATTATTGTTATTAAAATTTCTTGTTCTTATTTTTCCAAAAATGTTTTCAAGTGGTTCCTGATTGAACTTGTTAATGCAATCATTGAATAATTTTTTTTATCATAAAATACTTTCAATTGTCATAATCAGGCCCTTAAAGCAGAAGGGTTTACATTTTTCATTGATTGGCTGAATTTGTTTTAAATATGATTACATTTCTTTTACAATAAAAATCCAATATTTGAGTCATTGGAGTGCAAGTCTTCCATTCAATAAATCAAATATTTTATTGGTTTTATTTATAAATTCTGCTGTTGGTTTATTTAAGCACTGTAATGCATTAATTGCTCAAGCCACGTATCTGCTAAGTACTAGTTTCACATTCATTTTTTGAAAATGCCTATTATAGTTTTGGACACATTTTTGTGGTATTTTTCATTCTGTATTTTAGATATACTCAAATATTTTCCAGCTTACAACTACATCCAGCGTTTGTAAGTCTGATCTTAAAAGATTGTTTCTTACACTTTTGATTAAATGTGACACATCATACATTCCATACACTTTCTTTTCTTTATAAAGAAAGGAACTATTGTCCTCATCCTGCTTTAATTTATTGAAAAGGCTTCGATTCGTAGAGCCTTGGTTACAGCAGATGCCTCTTACATTTAGTCCCAGATTTCTACATATTTCGAGCAGCTTTGTTGGTATATTGCTTGGACAGATCACATGATAAAGCACTTGTTTATATTTACCACATATACCACGTATCATGAACACACAAACTGATTTCGCACACAAGTCCTCCATAATCAACGAAGCCCTCGATTGTGTCTTTATATTTGTTGTATGTTAAATTCGCCTGGATACTCATCTTATCGAATATTAAAATGACTTCTTTGTCTTCTGGTTCCGAGGTTAAAATATTTTTTTGTATTTCCTCAAAAACATTTTCGTTTAGACCAGGAGATAAACTTTTAAGTTTTTTCCATTGATGCAATGAAGCTGGGTGTGGCAAATGCAATTGCAGCTGATCGCGAAGAAAATTATATCCAGATGACGAGCGGACAAATATACATTGGCAAATCCACCTTTCTTCTTGTGACAAAATAAGTTTGCAAAATGTTTTCGAATTTTTATTTATATTATGTAAGAAATCTATTTTTTCTTCTACTGTTTGCTTGTGTAGGAACTGTTCGCGCTGAATGGCGAAAAGTGTTGAAAAGAAAAAGAGAATTAAAAGTCGCGCTGAAAATGGCGAAAAAAAACTCTGCGAACACGAACTAAGTAAAAAGACACGTCCTTTGGGGTTGAAAGCAGACAGCAGACTCACTGTTTTTTTTATTTAAATTTGTTGAAATGTCAATTAGGTAACGTAATGTAATGTATTGTGTTTGTAAGATGATATCGTAACATTATGTTTGCGAGATAGTATCGTAACAGGAACAGCGTAGTGTTTTAATTTTTTTTTCCCAAAAAACTTCAAATCGAAATGTTTACAACAAATGTATAGCCGTTTATGATTTTCAACATTATCACGGGATTCTTCTGACTCTGCCTTAGCACATTCCAGAAACTGAAACTGCTTTGCGTCGATCACAGTATGATGAATTCGTTTGACTGTTTGTTTGTCAGGAGTCGATCTGGGTGAGGAAACAGTGTACTAGCAATAGTTACATTACGTACCGCCGCAAAATCAATAATCCGGTGACCGTTTCTGGAGGTGATGGCATGATGCCCTCCATGTATAGCTTTACAATCCAACAGCGAGCAGATCTCCTCTGGAGTATTTATGAAGACAAAATATTTCGCTATATTTTGGTTAAATAATACTCATTTTCTGCACTCGAACGTGTTAGTTACTCTCTTTATGTCAGATAGCATATGATGAAAATCAATTACGCATGATTTTATTTATTTTTTTTTTAAAAGAACTTAACACTCAAGTGGGTATTTTTACACTTAAAAAGCCTAAGCATGAGTTAAGTTTTTAGGAAAAGGGGACAGAGAGAGAAAGATAGATATGGCTGACAGAGGAGGATAGTGATTAGAAGTGTTTCCGTTTTCACCTGCACATTTGCCTTCGGTAAGACTTTTACTGTCTCACTTAACTACATATATGCATCATTTTCTGCTACTGCATCGAAACTTTGATGCCAAGTCAAATGGATTTTTTTACTGCTCTTTCTTTTAAATCGGAAACAGGAGTAACCCCTACCAAATGAATTTTGCTTCTCGCAATTATAAGTAGCTTTCTTCCAAAAATATCTTCAGATCTAAAAGAAAAAAAAATCATTATTCCAGAACATTGGGTGAAGTAAGCTGTAATTGTCTCCAGTCCTGAGCGAGTTGTTGTAGTAATATGATCGCCATATGACTGATCTAGCTCTCTTCTTACCTGGTAGGTAATACTTAGGATATTTGATGTAAAACGCGGAAGCCTGAGATATTGAAAGATTATATTGCGGGCCATAAACAAATATTAAAAAATGTATAAAAAAAATATTTTCTACGTCACCACCAGTACGGCAGGCAATGACAAACATGGAACATCTCTCATTCTCACACCGTTCGGAGTCACTACAATGGGTAAAGAAATTGACTTTTAATCCACTCCAAGCTATATTGTCATCGATTTATCTTTTATTTAATATTTAATTGTTTCCCGCCCTGTTAAAAGTCATCTACTGAGTTGTACTTTGTATATACTTAAAGAAAAACACGTTGTTTTATTGGACTCAATACCATAACTGGCGCAGTCGATTTTTGTATAAATTTCGAGGTCGCGTTTGTGTAGTTAATTGAAAGGAATACGATTGCATATCAAAATCTGTGCGGAACTTGAATATTAAAAGCATATTGATAAATCGGTATAATCCACAAATTCCTTCGATAGTGTATACTTACGTGCATCCTATTGGCTACTTGCCAATACCTTCCATCAAGAACAAAATCAAAATTTGATTGTTCAAAATTATTTACCTACGAATCAGAGCCAAAGCGTAATGATTAATCCTCAAACTTCTCCCACCCCAATGGAATTATCCAGTGGCAATACCCGTAATACTGGAACTCAACAGTCGAATTTTAGAGACACATCTACAGTCAATAGACAACACAGTAATACATTCGGCAATAACAATACAGCATCTAACCGAAACTATGGTATTAGAGAAGTACACAACATACACTCAAATACAACCCAATATCAGCAACCACCCACCGCAGTACATAATTCTAATAGCATAAGCTCTTACCCTGAAACATACTATGATTCAGAACCGAACCAATGCCTACCATCTGAAACCCAATGTGCAACTGCAGAAGATAACAATTTCTATAATGAGGCAACCTATGAAATAGATGATGCAAATTTTAACTTAACAAACCTCGGACAGCAAATTGGATTTCTTGACATAAACACCCATAGCTCAAATTTACTACCGTACATTAATATACTATCTCCCTCAGGATGATCGCTTAAATTTCTTGTTGACATGGGAGCTTCCGCAAATTTTATAAATCCCGAACTTGTTAATCCCGACTTCTTTGAAACCATAGAACCAATTTATATAACAACTGTCTTAAATAAACATAAACTTGACCGACAAGTTACACTCACTGCATTCAAAGAATTGAAAGCAGATGAGAAATACAAATTCCTCATTTTCAAGTTTCATTCCTATTTTGATGGTTTAATAGGCTTAGAGATGTTGAAGCAATGAAGAAGCAATCTTAAGGACAAGCTTTTGGAAACAAATAAAACCGCTATTACCCTTCAAACCAAACTATATGTCCGAAATATTCACAGTTCTTCCAAATTCAAAAATTATAGCCAGACTTCCTGTAGACATTGAAAGTGGAGATATGGATTAAACCTACTTTTATAAATAAGTTTCTAAAGGTACCCGAAGGTATTTATAAATCTATAAATTGGTATAGTCACGTGGAAGTAATCAATCTGTGAAACCAAGTTCAGAAATTATTTTTAGAACAGCCCCTCAGTGCAGAAATTTACACCGGCTTCAGTGAAGTGAATAACATCGCAATAAATTATGATTCAGACCATATAGAATCTTTACCTAATAGTGAAATAATTAAATTACTTAGAACAGATCACCTGAATAAGGAAGGACAAGAGGTACTTTTTAGATTTTGTAAACAGTTTGATGATGTATTTTTTAAAGATCGCACTTCACCTTCCCTTACAAACGTAATACGAGTAAGTATCAGATACAAGAGCTTCTGAAGCAAGGAATCATAAGGCCAAGTTACTCGCCAAAACAGTCCAATATGGATTGTCCCCAAAAAACTAGCTGCTTCTAACAAGCAGAAATGACGGTTGGTAGTGGATTATCGTAAGCTGAATGAGAAAACAATTTGTGATCGATATCCACTCCCCAATATAACCGACATTCTGGACAAATTGGGGAGGTGTATGTATTTCACTACATTAGACCTAGCTTTTGGATTCCATCAAAATTGAAATCGACTCAAGAGATATAAACAGAAGAGCTTTTACGGTGTACAATGGCCATCACGAATTCATTCGAATGTCATTTGGCCTAAAAAATGCCCCCTCAACATTTCAAAGGGTAATAGATAATATCTTAAGAGACTTACAGGGAAGAATATGTCTCGTTTACATGGTCGACATAATCGTGTTCTCCACTTCCCTACAGGAGCATGTAGAAAACCTTAAAAAAGTTTTCTTCAAATTGCGAAAAGCCAACTTGAAAATCCAACTTAATAAATCTGAGTTTTTGTGCAAAGAAGTAAGCTTTTTTAGGCGATAAAAAAATTTCCTATCCCACGTACGCAGACACAAATAAAATCATTTCTCGGCTTATTAGGCTATAATAGGAAATTTGTTCAGGATTTCGCAAAGATAACCAAACCCTTAACTAAATGCCTGAAGAAAGGAAGACAAATTAAAATGGATGACAGGTATATCAGTTGCTTTGAACACTGCAAGGATATCCCCAGTAATGACCCGCTCTTACAGTACCCACACTTTTCAAAGCCCTTTAGCTTACCTACAGATGCAAGCAATTTTAAAATAGGAGGTGTTTTGAGTCAGAGCCCAATCGGATCTGACAAACCTGTTTTTTATGCTTCACGTACACTGTCAGACACCGAGACCAAGTATAGTACCATAGAAAAGGATCTTCTTGCCATTGTTTGAGAGAGTAAACATTTTCGGCCTTACCTATACGGCCGAAAATTTCACATTGTTACAGACCACAAACCCCTCACTTGGCTATTTTCTTTAAAAGATACCAACTCAAAGTTAATATGATGGCGACTGAAGCTGGAAGATTTGAATATGATATTCATTATAAAAAGGGCAAGGCAAACACTAATGCTGATGCATTGAGTCGAATAGAGATGAATATAAATGAATCTCTTCAAAACAATGTAGCTGACTTGGAGGAAAGTTCCAACTTGTCGACTATTCCATCTGCTTCGGAAAATCTTGATGATATCGGAACGCTCCTTAAACGAATTTAGCAATCAAATTATCCTTTCCAAGACAAGTCCTACAGTTAGACCATCAACGACTTTCAATGTCATATTTAAAACAAAGCATCGTATTATTTTTAGGCATCCTGACTTACACAGTGAACAAACAATTACATCTATATTAAAACAGCATCTTAATCACAAGAAACTTTCAGCAATATTTACGGATGATGAGACATTTAACATAGTTCAAAGAGTTTATTCAAAATTCTTCTCAGGTTGTGCAAAGACAAACTAGTTGACTTAGTAGATAATGACAAGCAAGACGAGGTAATTAACGTATACCACCTAAAGAGCAATCATCGGGGTATAAGCGAAACACTTCAACACCTTCGTAGAAACTATTACTTCCCTAACATGAAAACCAAAATAACAAAAATCATAAACAATTGCGAAAATTGCCAGCTTTTAAAAAATGATAGGCATCCACCAAAAATTAAAATTGAAAAAACGGAAACGCCCCTTAAACCTCTAGATACTGTCCACATAGATGTTTATGCAATTCATAATCAACAGATTCTTACAATTATTGACAAATTTTCCAAATTTGCATCGGCTTATATTTTAACTGCTCGAAATAGCTTGAACATAATTCAATCCTTGAGAGAATTTTTTTCCCATCATGGTACTCCAAAAAGGTTAATTTGTGATTCTGCATCGGAGTTTCAGTCAAACTTGTTTAAAGAATTCTGTAACTGGTACGAAATTAAGTTACACGCCACAAAACTCCACTGATAATTCGCAAGTGGAAAGATTTCACTTCACCCTAACCGAAATTTATAGAATATTATTATTATTATTATTATTTATTAATCTTGCATAAATACAAAGAGTAACATATTTAATTTCAGCTTTAGATTTATAGAATAGTATACGACAAAGATAGGAAACAAGGATATACTAAATGAAGCCATCACTACCTATAACACCAGTATCCATTCTGTGACTAACTTAACACCCATAGAACTACAATAATCGATACAGAAAAAAAATATTTAAAATTTTTCCAATAATCGATAAAGTAAATACAGGTAGGGAAACGCCACCGACATTTGGCGAGAACGAAACAATTTTCAAATTCAATAATAGACGCAACAAACTGGAACCTAGGGCTAAGAAGCTAAAAACAAAGTCAGATAGAAAGGTAAACAATAGGAAATCGCATAAAAGGCAACAAACAATAGGAAATCGCATAAAAACAAGATTAAAAGAAAACGGAAATTTAAAGAACGAAGGTAAATAGACAGAAACATATGATGTGATCTGTGTTTCTACATGAGGTTAAAAATGAAACAAATCATATTATTTAGTTTAATCAAGTATCTGCTAGCTCTAGTCCATTCCATAAAAGACCCGTTCCAATAGCAGACGATTATCTGCAATTGATTGGGTTAACAAGTGCAACTAGAACTTTAAAGAACAATTCCAGTTGGAATCAGCCTAATAGAAACCGTCTATGTTTAAACAGCCAATCGCACAAACTTGTTTGTATATTTAACACAATATGTTCCAAAAATATCTATCCCTATACCTTAATGAGTGACTAGTACCTATACGATTTCTCAATGGAACATGTCAATCTTTAAAATTACGCAATTGATTTGAAAAGACACTACCGAAACCTGGCACTGTTCAAAATTCATATGAAACTTTTGGGAATCAACAATCACATGAATTAACCTATCGACAATTATGTATATTAACATGGAAATATTGACAAAATAATAACCAATTAAAAAAAAACATAATTTCACACTGTTGATCATACCTGTATTTAGCGGCAGACGAGTTACGTACGCGTAACGTACTAATTTCCTACATGTACATATGTAATTCTACATTACACAATATCATATATGTATTACATCCATTGACTTATACTGATCTATTCATATACACCATTTATCTATATTACATGCATAACATAAACACAAACATAAGTCTAACATGCACTGCGTCCAAGAATCTGTAAATGTATTGTGCATACCCACCCAGCAAACAATTCTTACAATTTAATAAGGCTAAGGTACAAATAAGGGAAAGAAAAAATAACAGAATTATAAAAAGCCTTACAATAAGCCTTATTGTAAGTTATAAATAAGGTCAGATGTATTTTTTTTATCTCTGTCTTATTTTCGGATTGAAATAAGCGTTTCCTTATTTAAGCCTTATTACGAGTATAATTATAATATAAGGCGCCAGGTTGGAATCATGAATAAACAGCTGCAGATAAAAGTCGGAACCTAACTGTTTTTCTTTGATTATTATATTTCGTTTCGTATTACTTTCAGTTCAGTGGCAGTTGTTGTGAATGCAAGTTTGATAAAAGCATTTCATTTCCGATGAAATCTTCTCAAAAATAAATTGGAATGGCAGAAAAAAAATGCTGGCAATAAATAATTTCAAATTTTTTGAATCGACGCTTTGTGGTGAGTTAATTATTTTCACTCAGTTAAACAACAAAATTTGATAACAAATAGTGTCTTACTACTCTTTTCAGGCGCTGTACATAATAATTACAAAGATTATGAAGAGTATGAAGGCGACATCAAAGAAGCCATAAAAAAAATAAAAATAAGCTCGACCAGAGAAACCACCAACGGCGAGTCAAAAAACAAAATTAAGTTTACATATATTCGTATCTATTTTTTTAATAATCTTCAAATGGATTTTCTTGTTCTCTTTCTATTAATTTTAATAATGTTTTTTTTTGTATATGTACATATGTAAATAAAACTTTATAAATAATTTTATAATGAAGTACCCATGGATTTAATTTTTTTTATTATAAGTCTTCTTTTATAATTATTAGAAAGCTTATAATAAGGTCTACATAAGGTAGAATAAGCCTGTACTAAGCCTTATAATAAGGTCTACATAAGGTAGAATAAGCCTGTACTAAGCCTTATAATAAGGTCTACATAAGGTGGATTAAGCCTGCACTAAGCCTTATAATAAGGTCTACATAAGGTAGTTAAAGCATTATTTTATGCATTATTATAAGGCTTAAAATAAGGTAGTCGGAGTTTATTCCTTAGCGGCAATGACATGGCCCGTGTTCGAATAAGGTACAAAATAAGGCATATTGTATGGGGCAAAATATTCCTTATGAAAATAACCCTTATATAATAAGCATTATATTACTTTGCAATAAGTCTTATATAAGGCTTATATTGTTTGCTGGGCAGCTAAATATGTGGTCAGATTTATAAGATATAAGGGAAAGATATGGGAAATAAAAAATATAACCCTTACTGTAAAACTATAAAAAGCCTTAAAATTAGTCTTAGATAAACCATATTGTATGGTATAAATATGATCATAAGAGATACTTCTTATATATGCCTTATTTCTGGATGTAAATAAGGGTTTCGTTTTTTAAGACTTATGTAAGCGTTATAATAAAGCATATTATAATGTTAAGAATCTTACATGGGAAACGTGTTTGTGCATGTCACGCAGCGCCTGCAGAAGAAAACAGAATTGTGTCGACATAACTGAGTTTATTTTTGGTAT
Source organism: Volucella bombylans (assembly GCA_949129095.1). Classification (NCBI taxonomy): domain Eukaryota; kingdom Metazoa; phylum Arthropoda; class Insecta; order Diptera; family Syrphidae; genus Volucella; species Volucella bombylans. The sequence goes on from OX422140.1 coordinate 81,586,419, forward strand.
CGGTTTCGCTGAGGATCATTGATTGGCAGTTCAGTGACGAATTTTGTGCGTGAAACGTATTATTTGGTGATTAATTAAATTATAAATTAAAAAAAGTGTTTTAAAGCTGTTAAAAGTGATGTGCATTTTTTGATATTAAAAATATGAATTAACTATTTTTTTTATTTTAATTATAATTGCTATTTTGTATAGGCTATTAAGTGTGTAAATATATTTACAAAGATTGACAAAATATATATTGTTATGTTAGATTGAGAGTATGTTTTTCTTAGCATTATAATAAAAAATTGTAATTCATGAAAGGACTGTAATAGTCAATATAAATGGGTCTATATAAGGTGTATAAAGCCTTATGTAAGCCTTATAATAAAATCTACATAAGGGATCTAGCTTCTATAATAAGGTGTACATCAGGTATCTAAAGCTTATATATGCCTTATAATAAGGTATAATAGAAAGTAGAAAGCTTATTTTACACCTTATAATAATGCCTAAAATAAGGCAAATAAAGTTTATGCCTTATGACCAATGACATGGCAATGTTGAAATAAGAAATAAAATAAGGAATACTGCATACTATGAGGATTCCTTATGATAAATAAGACTTACATACTAAGGCATATATTCTTGAAGATGATGATAAAAATGTAATTAGTTTTAAGTTGGGAACAGTTGATTTTTGGCGATCATGATCGAAGCATAAATCTAGCTTAAACTTAAGAAAAAAAGAAAGAGAAAATAATAAAAGTTGCACTTTTTACTTAAAGAAAAACACGTTGTTTGATTAGACTAATACCATAACTCACGCCACGGCTAGCTCGAATGAAGCGCAATCGTGAAGTCCAATTTTCAACAACTCTATCGAACAACTGGGGCCGTATATCAGCAATAACACGACGAATGTTGACTTCCAAATCGTCCAACGTCTCTGGTTTATCGGCATAGACTATTGACTTCACATACCCCGGCAAAAAGTAATCTAAAGGTGTGAGATCACAGGATCGTGGAGGTCAGTTCACAGGTCCATTACGCGAAATTATACTCTCAGCAAATGTTTTCCGCAATAAATTGCAATGCCATTTAACTGAGGAACGAAGAAGTCAGAAATCATGTTTCTATGGCGCTGTCCATTGACGGTAACATTCTGGCCGGCGTCGTCTGTAAAGAAATATGGGCCGATGATTCCACCAGCCCATAAAGCACACCAAACAGTGAGTTTTAATGGTTGTACGGGCGTCTCGACAAAGGCTTCTGGGTTTTCTCCATTCCAAATTCGGCAATTTTGCTTGTTTGCATATACATTTAACCAAAAATGGGCCTCATCGGAGAACGAAATTTTGCCTTGAAAATGAGGATCAAGCAGAATCATGTTTTCAGCCCATTCACCGAACCTACGATGCGCATAATGGTCACGCGGTTTCAACTCTTGCACAGGCTGGATCTTATAAGCTTTTAAGCCAAGATCTTTTCGTAAAATCTTCCCCAAAGTGGATGGGCGTAGCTCCAATTGCTATGCACGATGGTGAATCGACTCTTCTGTTTGTCGTCATCGGGGATGAGTATTATCCACTAAATGAAAGTGGTTCGAAAACGATTCATCGTGTTCCGAATAACTTGCTCAGATGAACGATTATGTCGACAGTAAAATGGACGTAGCGCACGATAAGTTTGGCGAACCGAACCATGGTTTGCACAATTTGCACGCGTTGTTCGAAATTTAATCTATTCATAAAGTGACAAAATGTATTAACTATAAATCACCTTTCAACTGCAAATTGACAATCTGCATAAACAGTGTTACCAGTTAAAAAACCAAACTTTAAAAAAAAAACACCCGTTAAATGCCAACAAGAAGGGACACACAACATCGACGAATTTCGATATAGTAAACGCCTTTGTCTATCTTGGGTCCTCTAAAATTTTTTCCAACAAGGGCTAGGAAGGCAATTAAGTAGTAAGGCCCTATCCTGAAAATCTAAGGAGAGCTACTTTATGGCGCTGAAGGATGGACTCTACTTCGAACGCGGATGAAGAGTCATCAGTCGTTTTGAGAGAAAAATCCTTCGAAAAATATTCGGTCCCGTTTGCGTTGACGGGCTTTGGAGGAGAAGATTCAATGATGAACTATACGAACTGTACAGTTACATCGACCTAGTCAGAAAACTGAGTATTAGTCCCCTGAGATGGCTAGGACATATAGAGCGAATGTACACCAATGCTCTGGCATGTAGAGTTTATGAAGCTAACCCGGAGGGACAACACATTAGAAAAAACCATAATGAAAAGTGTCGACAAAAGAATTCGTATACGCCAGCAAGACAGTGAAGGCTATTTAACTGATATGCTATTATGCTGTACTGTCTACTTTATGAATCAATACAGAAATTTCGATTTTTAAATACAAACAAAATTGGTGCTTGCGTCAATTTTGGGACACCCGTTACATATGTGCACGAGACGACGTATACTTTTAGAAATCCCCCCCTTAAGCGTAATAAATTGAACCCTTCCAATCCTTTTCCAGGTGTTATTGGAGCATTTCAGTCATTGTATGGTAATCCTTTTGTCATTACAAATAACGTAAATGTTTAACTTGGATTAACCACAAACCATCTGGCAAGATACTAAGCAATTCATTAATATCGGTAAATAGATATTAAGTTATTTTCCATATCCCAGAGGGAATTGTGATCCTTGATTATAAACGATTGCCTTATCTTAGTTATTTAACAACAACAATGCCACCTTTCCGCTACCCACCATGAAATTTACTATACGAATACCCGTACAACATCTCATCTACGAGAAGCAACCATGATGACTTCCTCATTTGTTCGACGCATAACCGGAGCAAATAGAATTAATTTCACTTTGCCGATTAACTTAATTAGGTAATTTGTATGTGCTCTTGCTAGTGGGTGGACAAGGCAAGGAAGTAGTAATGCGGTGTTTGGGTAGTTTATTGGATTGCTCGACTTCACTTGAGACTTTGCCGCCCCTACAGTTATCGTTGTAGTTGTCGTTAAGTGTAACATTGTTGTCAGCCATGTTAACATAAGTTGTAATATGTTTGTCCGACCGGAAGTTCCTATGGCATGAAAGAGATAAAAATGAAGAGAAAAAGGATTGTAGTAGATTTGCGTGCTATCACACCACAAGGATCTTTCAACTGAGCCGAGAGGGCGTTGAAATATGTGCCTAAACGGACCATATGAATATTAATTGAAGGTCCTTGTCGTGGGATGGTCACGTTTGAATTTGCAATTTATCGGTTAAGCCTTTAATATTTTGTTGTTCTGGTTGTGATTTTAATAAGGTTTTCATCCTTTACGGGATATGTTGTAGGGTTTAAATTTATTTGTCAACTACCATAATTACTCTATTTAGGAGAATTTTTAATAGGATACATATTTCCTTTTATGTTTTTTTCGAAAATCTGAGAACTAACCGCAGTTGGGTTGAAATAAAAAAATTACCATATTTTAGTTGTACAATCTATGAACCTACTAATACAACAAGTACCTAGAAAATCTCCTTCGTTCCGTCTTGACTTCTTGTTAAAATAAGATCTCAGTGGTGTCATTCGCTTAAGTTTATTTACTATGCTACAAATTGTGCCGGTCCGGTGTGCATGTGCGTCTCAACCAACAAGTTTCTCCATCCACTCCGATCGTAAGCTGGTCGACGTTTAATGTAGACATTTAGACCCTATAGCAGACAAGTGAATTGGAGAGTGTGGAGCCTTATTCCTCTATACTTGGTGCAGTTTAAAAAGTTCCCTTCATCAAGGGAAAAAATGTAGATAATTTGTTATGTTCACATCACCAAGTTAATCTTCGTGTTTCTAAGAGGTCGGCGGGCAGGTCGTCAGTTCAGCAGCTTTATCGGGCTTAAGTTTAAAGTGGAAGTAGACAAGGTGTTTGGGTACCATCATTGAATGATTAATTCTGCCTAAGAATCGAACTTTGATTCTCGCTCATATAAAGTCTGCAGAAACTATTTTCCACACCGTCAACAATGATTGCGATTCATTTTATATACCTATATGGTGACCAGATAAGAACTATAGGGAAAAAATTTAAATAACACAACAACGGTATTAGATATAAACTTGATTCTGGCTTTATTTTGAAGCTACGTTCATGCCTTTATGTGTGGAAGAGCACATCATTAAAATGGCCACTTATGCTTCGTTGGCAGTGCTTCAAGCGGTCGGTCCAATATGTGCGGCGTTATTCCGGCAATAGCATGTCGAATGTTAGCCTCGAGCTCATCCAAAGTGGTTGTCTTGTTAGCGTAGACTAACAACTTGACGTAGCCCCAGAGAAAGTAATCGAGTGGTGCCAAATCGCATGATCGCGGCGGCCTCTCAAATTCGAGCTCGTATACATCGATGTTGTAGAGCTCTGACCACAGAAAGTCGATTAACAACGGTCTATACCTGAGACCATTGACGGTAACGGTGTCTCCTTCCACATTAAGAAAGAACTAATGTCCGATGATGCCGCCATGCCATAAACCGCACCAAGCAGTCAATCTTTGTGGGTGCATTGTGTTGGGCCAAAATAAAACAACTCGACACTTTTCTTATAAATTCTTTATTTAAACGCGTCCACAGACAAGCAGCAAGTAGATTGAGAAAAAAATGTATAAAAGTAATAGTAAGTAACTTAAAAAAAGAAAATAAATAGGTAATTCATAGTTCAGTTTGAAAAGCAGTCTTGCCACTTTGTTATATAATACCAACACACCCCTTTCAAAGTTACTAGACTGTAAATTAAAAAGTACAAAATAATATTAAATCTTCTTAAGATCTAAATGCGTTACACAATTTAGATGCTTTGAACTACTAAGAGCATTTGTCAGTACATCTGGTGGCATATTTTCGGTTGGGATGTACGCAATATCAATTAGTCCACGTTGGAAACAATCGCGTATGAAGAAATGTCTAATATCTATATGCTTTATCTTTGAACTATGGCCGGTATTCTGTACCAGCTTTAATGCTTTAATGCACCTTGGTTATCGTTATATAATTTGATGCAATCAGTTCCCACACCGAGCTCATATAAGATACCTTGCATATAAAGTGCCTCCTTTGTTGATTCACTCAGCGCCATATGTATATTCGACCTCAGTGCTAGATAGTGCCACAGTGCGTTGCTTTCATGTTTCCCAAGAAATTGCCCCAGCAGCAAGAATGGAAGCATATCCAGACTACGATCGTTACCGCCAAATACATCAAAACCCCGATTAAATGCTGATAAGGACATTTATTCATTTCCGCATAATTGACACAGTCAGGTTTCCTTAGCTTGTGACTTAAATGCATTGGCGTGTTCACTGGCTTAACATCTTTCGTTCCAAAACGTTTTAATATAGATTCCGCGTAGCTTCGTTGTGATAGCTCAATGCAACTATATTTAGAGTTTTGATGAAAATATATTCCAAGAAATTTTTTAACTTTTCCGAGACCTTTCATTTCAAATGTTTTCGCTAGCGCTTCTTTCATTTCTTAAATAAAGATTGTATTGTTTGACGCTATTAATAAATCGTCAACGTAGACAGTAAATAATAGTAAATCATCCTTATTACGTGCAAAAAATAAGCAAGGATCTTGTTTAAAGCGCTCTAGTCTAAGTTCTTTAAGGCGTTTGGATGCCATCTTAATCCAGACTGCTTGAGTCCATAAAGAGCTTTTCTCAACAAACACACTGGATCTGCATGCGATTCAAAATCGTTTAACCATCTTCTAAAAAATTGATTGAATTTTCAGCTTGTCTTCAGCTGTCAGTTTATCTGCTACGATATTTCCAGATGTAATTTGTCTTTAAAAAAATGTATAAAGGGCTCCGGGATATCCATATAAACATCCTCATCCAATTCTTCGTTAAGATAAACTGTCACAACGTCCATATGATGTATTTCTAAATTGTATTCAACCGCTAACGCTGACATTAAACGTATGGATGTAGAACACACGACAGTTGAAAATGTTTTATCGTAGTCCTCCCCAGGACGCTGGAAATATCCCCTTGTCACTAGTCCTACCTTTTTCACATTATTGTTTTCTGTTCGAAAAACAAATCAACAGCCAGTAACCTTCTGCCTTTTAGGACGCTCGACGATATTAAACGTTTCGTTCCGTCTTCCAAAATACAGCATCAGGGGCTTCCATCGCTTCGTGAATCGTTACAGGATCATCAACACTAACTTGTTTCGTCACGTCAGTTTCCCCGTCTAGAGTTAAGTCTTCGATTTCGTAAGAGTTTTTCGGGTAATTACCGGGCAATCTCTCGACTGTGTTTCTTGTGAGGGCGCTCGTATGATGAATTTTTTGCAGTTTTGAATTCGTTTCTTTATAATTTCTTTGTTGCAGTTTGTAGGGTTTTGCTTATCTGTTAATATTTGTTCTTCTAAGTACTGTTCGAGATCTTTATGTTCTTTTTGTTATAATTCAACTTCAATATACTTATCTTCTATAAAATTATAGAGGTTATCATTACATACAATCTTCTTTTCACATTGCAGTACTCACCCCCATTATCTTTTTTTTATAATTTACGCGCGCCTAAGGACTTATGATAACCTTTTACTTTTGCCTTGGTGCGGGCGGAAAGATAGAAAGAGGAGAAAAGAAAACATTGTTGTGATGTAGTGGTTTGAAACTCAGGTATATTTGGTTTCGATATTATCTCTCCGCGGGTGGGAGTCCGAATAGGACGGAGCGTTTTTTCTTCGCTCGGAATGATTCGAAGGTTATCACTTTTCACGCTTGTTTTGTGCTTGACTACAACAGCCAAATAGACATGTCAGTATTATGCTTTCACAAGCAGATTTTTCTGACTGAGTTCCAATTTCACAAATGAAAAACTTGTCATGAGTAGGATCCGAACCTTGACCCTCCGAGTGAGAAGCGATTGCTAGTACCACTACACCACGGCCACCCCGTGTAAGAACTTGATCCTTTTCCCGGTGAAAGTTTCCACAAAAGCGTTGTACTTACGAAAAGCGGCGAATACTTCAGATTTCTGTTTGAAGATATAAATCTCACACCAGCGAGACTTGTCGCCAATGAATGTTAGGAAGTATCTTGCTCCCGCATGGAACGTGCTTCTCATAGGACCGCACACATCGCTATGGATTACTTCTAAAAGATCGGTGCCTTTTTTTTTTCTTACTTGCGAAAAACTTAAACGCACTTGCTTTTCACTAAGGCTTGTTTCACATTTCGATAACTTCGAAGTGCTTTTCACACCCAGCACCATATGTCTTTTTACCATCATTTCCTAATCTCGTCCGTTCAAATGACCCCATCTTAGGTGCCAAATGCCCATTTGTGTATCCTTGTTCATGACGACGGCGTTGGCGGAATCGTGGTTTTGCATAACTTAATATAAATTGCCATGTTGACAACCGACCTCACGACGAAATTTACGTTTCGTATTTACAACTAAGCCTGAATTTCGAGAGTATTTTTTAATAATTTCCGCACTTTCGGCAAGCGTAAAACGATGCTATACTTTTGTATAGCATCCATTTTTGTAGGGTTTGGCCTCTTTTGTAGCCTTTTCTGTTGCCCTTCGCGAAAATTTTTGAATCTCATAGACATGCATCTCTGTAGACATTTACGAGTATATCATAAAATATCGGTGCCGTCTCTTCTGGTCGTAGAGTTCGAGTACAGCAACACTCCTTCTGGCATTTTCGTAGAACCAGGGTTGTTTTGCCGTGCCCGAGAGGAACACAGCATGTTAGAGGCTGCAATTCTGATGGAAGCACTACCATTGATCTTCTGTACCAAATGCTGGCGACATAGGTGATCTTGATTAACAAGATTAAGAAATATTCTATCAGCAAAACCTCTTGATATTTAGTCGTCCGACGACAAAGTTCCTAGCAATATTTTTTTGAATTCTGCAGGTTCAGAATATCCTCAATTGTACACTTCTTACGGCAAAGCAGTGCTCTGATCAATGTTCACCTCATAGAATGTCCTTGAAAATCCGATGTGGCGCCAATGAAATCTGGCAAAGGGTTGGGTTTTTTTATAATAGAACTTAACACTCAAGTGAGTATACTACATTTAAAATGCTTGAGCATGTGTTAAGTTTTTTAGAAAAATGGGCCTGAGAGAGAAAGAAAGATTTTTGACTCAGTGGTTATTTCGCTCCTTGGGTGTTATCCAACATTTAATGGGGAGATTAAATTTTTAGTGGAAGGTTGTTGTTGTTGATTTCTGGCCAACTACTCATCTTACTTGATTTTTGTTAACTAAAAAAATTAATGTCATTCGCGCGCGAGTTACGTCATATAACTGACAAATGCGTTATCTGAAACAACGCAGCATAGCAACAACGAAGACAACACCTGTAATCAGCAAAGAAAAAGAACATCTTAGCAACAACCTGTGAGTGGAGTTTAACGTTGATTTGATAAGAGAAACTTGGCTTGGCTTGGGTAACAGTTCTATTGTAGTCACAACTCCCTCTCCACCTATCGTATCTGAGAGAGGAGTTTTACAAGTAAAGCATCCAGTTGCTATAAAGTATGAAGAGAAAAGCAGCGTTATGGGAAGTGCGAAGGAGTTTGTTGGCGTGAGTTTCGAGGAAAGGGTTCATTATTAATAAGTTAGTTGATAAGAAGCAATCGTATAGAAAACACCAAAAACAATAATTAATAATTAAGAAGAATAATAAAATAAGAAAAGAAAAGAAAAAATAGTTTTAATTTAAAAATTGACAAGATTCCGTGGAAAACATAACTCGCACATGGCATTTGAACACCGAACCTTCCTATTTGAAAGCCAATCCACTACCACTTGACTCACGGCCAGTGGGCCTCATATGCAAATTGAAATGCATACTAGCCACAATAATGTTTTGTAATCTATTAGGCTTAATTTGTTATTGGAAACAGAAAATTTTTGGTGAAATCCATTTCGCGCAGAATAATAAAATAAGAAAAGAAAAGAAAAAATAGTTTTAATTTAAAAATTGACAAGATTCCGTGGAAAACGTAACTCGCACATGGCATTTGAGCACCGAACCTTCCTATTTGAAAGCCAATCCACTACCACTTGACCCACGGCCAGTGGGCCTCATGTGCAAATTGAAATGCGTACTAGCCGCAATAATGGTTTGTAATCTCTTAGGCTTAATTTGTTATTGGAAACAGAAAATTTTTGGTGAAATCCATTTCGCGCAGGTTGAAAATAGAAAAATAATAAACCTTTTTTTTCTTCTTTTTTTTGTCAAACCCGAGCACGCAGAAAAAGAATTAATCCATTAGACTCCTTGTATGTTCCTTTAGTGATAAAGTGCCTATAATAGCAGCACCCACAACATCAGCGCCGAATACATTTAGGTATTTAAAAGAAGCGTAGTGACCCATTACGGTGGTTGTAAGCAGTCTATAGTCTCTTCTACTATGGTTAACCTCTTAGAGCCATCGGGAAGCAATCATTTAAGCTTCCGGCATCCCATCCAAAGTTATGCTCACACGAAGTCTAACTGGCAATGGAATCCCTAAGTGAGAACACAGGCAATCCTAACGCGGGTTTGCTCCTTGTGAAACTTACCTCTGAAATTTACCTAGCTTATCGGGGATGTTACAAGACAAGAATTTTAGCGTTTAGAAAATGTTTGCACTCTCGACTAACGTGGAAGCGGTGGGAGGGTTCGGCAAGGCTTTATGCTCATCTGTGCTTTCACTATAGGGGCAAATACTTCACCTATTCTTCTTAATATTCATTGTCACCAATATTGCATTTATGTATGGAGGAAAGGAATTGAGCATTACTGACATTTAAAAATACATCAGCGCCACATCCACATCATGAGCATGGCGAAAGTCAATTTTGTCCATAAGAGCTAACGGTCATCATTAAAGCTACAGTGCATGTTGTACCAAAGAAGATCACGCGGAAGGAGATTCAACAGTACGTCTAGAATAGGGCCGGGTGTAATAGGTATCCAGGGAAGAAAGTTCGCATGTGACTCTCCTCGCAGAATTGCCAGTCGGCAGTACCTTCAAATAAATTTGTTATTTAACATGACATTCACGTACAAAGCTCTTTTGGAAAAATGAATCATGATAGATTTAAACATTAGATACTGTTAAGTAGGGCATTTATATCAACAGGGTTTCAGTCTGTATGCAGCGCCAAGCTAGCTGTAAAGATTCTCTTCAGAATCACCGCCAGCTGGTCTTTACCTTTTTGTGGGATAACTGGATGTATTAGATCGGGCCAGATGACTTGAAGATATCGAAGGAAGCAACAGCTTGTTTGGTGGTGTCATCCCCCACAAAAGCTGATAACTGATACTAGCTACAGCCTGTTATGTTACTTAGGTGACTTGCACTCGTAGGAGCTTGTTGTGAGGTGAACTGAGTCTCAGTGAGTGTGTTTATTTCACAGTCTGCTATTTTCTTGTAGTCTGAAATGTTTCAATACTTTCGCACAATTCTTTAAAGGAGGCACTCTTCGAGATCCGGGTTAGTTTCTTCTGCATGTACTAGGTAGGGCAAAAGTAGTGTCAGAGTGTGAATGTGCCATAGTTTTTGCAAATGGCGCCAAGTGTCATTGTGCTTTGACATTTCTGTTGAAGACAGATAGAGAACTTGAATTATTGTTACTGCTTATTTGACCAATTTTCGGTCTGTTGTTTGAACGCAGCGTGAAATCCGTCGTCGATTTCTTCCTCGTCCAGCACCATGTGGGAGCGTTTGGGTGAGCGTCTCGGGCAAACTGGGGTCACTATAGATGCCACAAGAAGTGGCCGGCCCCATACTGTTCATTCGACCGACAATATTACTACTGTGGAGGAGGACGCACGTAACCGTAACCGTAACCGCTACAGACAAATGTACAGACAAATCGCTCACATACCTTCAGCAACGATGGTGATTTTGAATCACCAATTTTCGGACTGCGTGATCTCCTGGTTGGACGATTTGAACCGGCTGGCCAATTTTCCAGATCTGACGGCGCTAGACTTCTTCCTTTCAAGCTTTTTGAAATCCCGCATTTGTTATGGTACAAATCACAAACCTTGTAAGTCTTGAAAGCTAAAATTGATGAAGAAATCACCAATTTGGAGCCAGATGTTTTGCGAGCAATAATTCAAAATACCGTAAAACGAGCACAAATGTGCCTCAATCCAGGAGGTGACCACTTCACCGATTTTTTCAACTCATCGGTTTCACGCCTTCAGAGCCCAATTTATTTATTTTTTGCTTTAATTCAAGACATTCCGCATTTTAGACTTATTTATAAGTAAATCCGAGTTCAAGCATGGATCAAGCATTCTGCGAGTGTTTTTCCTGGCCAGTTCCAAACATTTGGTGAGGACGCTATTCAAGTCCTAAACAGCTATGTACATCTACCTTCTGCTTTGTTTTGAAACATTGAAGCAATGATGGACTTATTAAAATCCTCCTGTGTGTCCTCGTTACACATCGTTTACATATGATTTAACTTTTAAGATACCGAAAGTCCTTTCCATCCAAAATCTCCATAAAAAAAAGCTCCCGGTTCTTTTGAAAGCTCGCCATGTAGTGGTGTAAACCCCTCTAATCACCCGAAACCACAGATATGCGACTACCCATTGATACTGGTTTTTCTAATAAAAAAGGAATAATTTGAATCATCCACATTTCGAAATACTTTTGAATAAAATAAAGTGAATTAAATAATAGGAGCATTCGCACTCCTTTTAATTATCCCTCAATGTCCTCTTCCCAAGCTTTTTTAAACTACTAATCGGAATCAGCCATCGCAGAAAACTTATTCAGCTGGAATTTAAAAATCGAACATATATTTTTCTTCTTTTCTGCTAAGTGTCTACATAGTTGGCACAAGGATTAACTATGTCCATTCCTAATTGCAGCATCAAGCAAATCACCTACCAGAAACTCAAGTGAAAAATTATCAGATTTCACTTCTGTTGGCTTTTTTCCCCCCAAATAAAGGACGAATGCCATTTGAAAGAAAGAAGAAAGATAAAAGGCACTTTCCTGTGTCATAATTCCTTCTTTGCATCCATGCTTGTCAACAAGTCACCCGTCAATAATCAATGGGTCTGATAAACATCACTTGACCCATAAAAGTCGAATGTCAATTGACCGAAGGGGAAGGATTTCTTTTTTTTTCTGTTGCACCCCTTATTCGGGGGTCGACATTTTTCAATTTTTTTTTTTTTATCTTTTTATATTTGTGGAAAAATTCTTCTTGTGTAGTCAACCCCTTTAATTGCACGAGTGCTACACTTGAATGTCATACATGTATGTATGTATTGAGGGAAAAAGTAGAAATGATGCTAACTTGAAAGCGACATGGGCTTTGAGGTTGATGCTGTCATGCAGTGAAACATTGATTTATTGATAGGACTTCGAATGGGCTTTCAATTGGCTTGAGCATGGATTTATTGGTGTCCTGGGAAATTTCCACAAGCCCCTTCAGATACCAATGAGAGGTATTTGAAATTTCCTTGGATCCTAAATTGTCCATATGTATGTAGAAAAGGCTAACACTTACATTGGTATCAGGTTACATAGTACACTGTATAGAGGGACCGATGATTGGACAACCTTGGTGGAAGTCTACGTCTGAAAGTAATATGTATTTACAAGCTGAATACAACAGCTACGTACTTGCAACGAAAGATTCTGTGTGAGACAGGTGGTATGTGGCTAACGAAAAAGCATTGAAAAGTCATGAACTCCTCAGGAGGGGTATCTCGCACATCAGCAAGGGATTTCCGTCTGGAATTCTAAATAAAGGATAAATGTGCCATTCGGATTGCGGTAAATTGAGATAAATTTTTTTCTTGTATTTAAGACGAAACAAAAAGCAAATTGCGTTGATTTGAACCTTATACTAATAAGCCATCCTTAATGGGTTTTTTACACCCCGTTTCAAGAAATAAGAGAGTTAAAGGAATTTCTATTTTTTGCAGGCTAACTAAGTTTCGTAGATTTTTATCTGGGAAGATAGGACCCATGAAAATCAAAAGAAATGACTTCTAATGGAGACTGAGAAGATTACCAGCTGGGACAAGGTACAACTATAAAAAAATTAAAATAACCTCTTTCTGTATCTAATAAGCCATGGATTCTGTTGTAAGGAATGTTTGATATAGGTAACAAAATAAAACAAAATGTGGCATACTTAGAGAAAATTAGAATATAGATCAATAAATCAGCTTGAAGTTAAATTAAATTGGATAATATTTGATGTCGATAGTCAATCACATGTCAGATTTAGGAAAATTATGAATCAGCAATAGCAAATATGACAGACTAATCCACGGAGCGAAAAACTCCAGCTAATAACGCAAAAAACTTCCCTATTCTAAGAAAAGTAAACAGCATGGTGCATCATCTATCGGTCCAGATGATATATCTCCACTTCTTCAGAATAGAATCACTGCGCGAACTTTTTCATCAATCCAACTCTTCAGGACCCTTTGGAACAGACTGAAAGTAGCATTTGTGCATCCCGTTCCTAAAAAAGGCAAATCGTCCTCTCTCTCCTCCTACAGACCCATTGCACTTACGACATTTCATTTCAAGGTCATGGAAACGCTGATCAACCGTTAGTTCAGAAAATATCTCGAAACACAAAAACTTCTCAATGAGCAACAGTACGATTTTCGTAGCAACAGGTCCACTGATGTTTTGATGTCACGACTAATCGAAAATTGAAACCAACGCGTACATCAATCTAACGAAAGAAATATAGTTGTATTTGATATTTCTAAGGCATTTGACAGAGTTTGGTATCAGGCTCTTTTGTCGAAATTGCGTGCTTTTGGGTTCGATGACTCTATTTTCAATGGATTAGAAATTACCTTTCGGAACGTTAAATTCAAGTTGTCTTAGATGGTTTCCAGTCTGATATTCACAAAATATAGGGTTTTCCAATAAGGACTTGACAACTTTTTTTTTAATAAAACGCAAAGATATTTCAAAACTTTATTATCGGCTTGAAGTACAATCAAAACATTTATAAATGGAACTCGACTTCGTTCATATGGCCGTGGTGGCACGTTTGCAGCAGTCGATTCGTTGGACCCAATTTTCAACGACTCGGCCACACATTTCGGCCAAAACGGCCGCTATTTCGCGTTCAATGTTGGCTCTGAGCTCTTCCAACGTCATCGGCGTGTTGGCATAAACCAATGACTTAACGTAGCTCCACAGAAAATAGTCAGCGGGGTTAAATCGCACGAACGAGGCGGCCAATCGACTGGCCCATTTCTTGAGATAACACGCTCACGCATACTTACTCTTCAATAAATCGATTCTAGCGTGTGCTGTGTGGCTTGTAGCATCATCCTGTTGAAACCACGTGTCGTCCAAGTCCATATCTTCCAATTCGGGCCAAAAATAATTGGTGATCATAGCGCGATAACTCTGAACATTCACAGTAACGTGACGATCGTTATCGTTGACGAAAAAATATGGCCCAATTACGCCGCCGGCATGCAAACCGCACTAAACAGTTATTTTTTGTGGATGAAGTGGTGATTCATGAAGCACATGTGGATTTTCACTCGACCAATAACGCATATTTTGCTTATTGATGAACCCATTGAGCCAAAAATGAGCTTTGTCACTGAAGATGATTTTGCGATGAAATTCATCATCTTGGCGCATCTTCTTCAGAACCCAATCGGAGAACGTACGTCGCTTCAAATGGTCCATCTGCTTCAATTCTTGAATCAGCTTGATCTTGTATGGGTGCAAACCAAGATCCTTACGCAAAATATACCATAATGTGGTCTGAGTGATGCCCAATTCTTGAGAACCGCGTGGAATTGACTGATTTGGATCGTTTGCTATGGACGCCTGAACGGCAGCAATATTTTCGACACTTCGATCAACCCGTTGTCTCACTGACACGGCAACATCACACAACGAATATGTAGACTCAAATTTTTGCACTAAACTTGTTATTGCCTGTCTACTAGGGCGAGAATTACGACCGAAAATTTGAGTTAACGCTCTTAAAGTTGCAGTCACCGACTCCGAATTTCGGTAGAAAATTTTTATAATTTGCAGACGTTGCTCGCTCGTGTACTTTACCATGATGAGAATGTTGAGTTTACTGAATAAATTGACAGTGACAGTTTGATGATTAGTG
Source organism: Volucella bombylans (assembly GCA_949129095.1). Lineage (NCBI taxonomy): Eukaryota > Metazoa > Arthropoda > Insecta > Diptera > Syrphidae > Volucella > Volucella bombylans. The sequence continues at coordinate 81,601,567 of OX422140.1, forward strand.
AAAAGTGCGTTCACAAATTAAATTCAAACTTGTCACGTCCCTATTCGAAAATCGTTTATATGCTGGTGTGCCTCTAAGCTCCCTTTGTGTCCGACACGCTTTTTAATTTTTATAATCCAATATTTTCGTCTCGCTATGAATGCTCATAATATATACCATCAAGTTCATTTTCAGACGTACTCCAAAATATCGTGATTCTTTCCAAAGACCCATCGATCTTTTCATTTCCTAGTCATTATAACCTGAAATCGTTTAAGACCAATGTACATCGGTATCTCTCATTTTTTCCTCCCTAACTTCCCTGCGACGCGGGCTATGAGGAAAAAACTTGAGTGTACGCAAAATCCCTTGGACGAGCGCCCATTATAAAAAAAAAGGAAAAAAAGAAAGTGTAAGACATGATTGTCGCATGACTTATTACAATCTTTCGTGCGAATACATTTGACCATGGTGCAGAATTGATGTTCGTGGACTCTCAACAACATTCTCATGAACTGCTATGATGTTTTGTGTTGAACGACTTGCTGAAGGACGGCCTTAAATCAATAATTGTTCAAGTGTCCTTGAATTTTTGAATTAATCTCTTCACAGCTGATGAAGTTAAATCACATCTCCAACCATATTTTGTATGAAAATTGCAAGCTGCAGCTTTCACAACTTCATTATGCTTAAAATATTGCTCAGCAATTAAAACGCGTTGTTCTTTCGTGTAGCACTCCATTTTTAATAACACTGAAGTGTCAGCTGTCATGCTGTCTTCTTTTTTTGGCAAAACTTCACCGCACAAATGGCGTAAAATGAAATCTTGCGTGAATTTTGGGACACCCTTTAGTACCAATATATACCAACGTTATTACAAAAAACAAACACAGATGCCATGCTGCTATATTAAGCCGAGTCCTTGAGTTTGATGGGGCACATCCTACTTCTTGATATTAAGGTCCCAACTACAATAGAAGAATGGTTTTGTACGTTGACATACGAAAATGTGCGAATAGAGAGAATTTGTATTACACGACCATAATATCCTTTAGCTTCGATTCGTTAAGTTTTTCGTTTACTTTTGATTACTTACGAAAGAGCGAATCCATTCGCTGTTTCGCACGAAAATTTGAAAGCTGGGAAAATTTAATTTGGAATTTGAATTCAAGCAGACAACAGTGTTTTCAATCCTGAGGTATGTACAATTGCAGTTCATATTACTTTTACTTGAATTCTTTTTATTTGGAGTTCATTTACTTAAAAAACAGAAAACAAACAAAATTTGATTTGATTATGATTTTCGTTCGAAGCTGATTACCCTGGTTCAGCAGAACAAATTGTTGTTTGAAGAAAATATCCATTTTACTTCAATCGCTAGAAGAAAGAAAAGCCTGGGAAGATATAATAAGGTAAGCCGAAAAACTAGGTAATTAAATGTTTCCAAATATGAATATGTACTTTGTTGAAAAAATTAGTTATTGCCTATTGAAAAGCAGTCATTTTTAATAACTCCTGAGTACAGAGCAATGTGGTCTCGACTCAGAGAGATTTTCGGCTGAGAACTGAAAAGACGATGGGCCAACTGGGAGCGGAGGCTGTAGAAATACACCAAATTATTTGTTGTTATAGGACACATGTAATGAAGTTCATGACAGATTCCAGATTCCTTTGAGGAATATAGTGGAAAGATTAGTGGTTTGTAAAATTCACGCCAGCAATCGGATTGATGGAAGAGCGCTTTTCAACCATGGTTACAGTTCCAGCAGGGAATGGTGACGAGCTCTTTCTTTCTCGCAATGGTAAAAGATCTTCCTTCTGCTGTCAAAGATAATTTAAAAGCAAAAATGTTTTTTGAAGTAATGGCAGCAAGAGGGCACCCTTTGAAAGATTCAATTTATTGTTTTATCCATTATTTATTATTTAAAACTTTAAAACAAAGTACAAATGAGAATTTAATGAAGTGTTTCTCTTCACCTCGAAAATGAAAATTTTGTGATATCTTTACGTTTTAAGGACGTTTTAAGAAAATATCTCTGTGTCAGATGATGCGTCTTCATGCAGAATCGTGGCCATTAGATTTTGACCAAAATCAGCCAATTGATTTTTAAGTAATTAAACAAAACAACATATACGAAATACAATACAATAAATGTTTTCCTAAAAATATAATTTAAAAAAAAAAATCGGGCCAGAATTTCGTTAGAAATAAGATTCGTCTGCAAGCTGCTCAAGAGCCCAATTCGCGTGTTTCCGAGACAAGGAATGCTGAGGTTCCATTCATCCGGCATACTTTCGATGCATCAGATGAGATGAGTTCATGTATGTTTCGTATCCGATCATCTTGCTGATTTAAAAAGCTCTGCAGTCAAACCATTGGGTCCAGCAGTTTTGTTAGTCTTAAGCTTGCTTTTCTGATTTCATCTTGGCCGGGAGGACGGAAATGTTATCTGTCTTCATCCAAGTTAAATGGTTCCATCTGCCTGATCATGGGATGTTGTATAATAACCGTTTAGCAGTCTGCAGAAATAATCTTCCTAATCGGCAACGACTAAGCATTTTTGTCTAGTAGGTACTCGTAAGTTGACATATAGAAAGAAATAATAAAAATGAATTTAAAAAAAAAAAAAAAGTTCCACTTGATGCCTTTGACAAAATGGAAACTGCCGCTTTATAAGTCTGAACACTTTCGCATTCAGAATCGACACTGATGACAACATCGTTCATATATGTTTCCTGTCGCAGAAGAAGAAGAAACAAAAATGGGCTGTATGTAATACCGAATATGACTCTGGTCATCCTGAACAAAGCTAGTGGTGGTTTATCACCAGCCGATTGCAACGCAGAAGAGAACCACATGAAACGGTGGCTATCACCGTCCTCCTCGTATAGAATTATCTGCAAAAACGAATTCTCGATATGGGCCACTATACCAAACAAACCAAAAGGAAAATTCAAGAGCACTTGCATGACATCTGGTAATAAATTCGCTTCCGTTCAGAGTTGATTGTTGAGCGACATCTTTCCTCTACTGTGTGCCGAACTTCGTGGTGGAACTCTCCGCTTTATAGACTGGTTTGTGTGGCATATAAAAAACATGAGTAACAACAGGTTTAGCAAATCTATCATTAATTAACTGTCTTATTGCTGAATCATGCTCCAATAGGTAAGATAGATTTCGTAGCAATCGTCTGACAAGAGAATTTAAACGCTGCATAACAAGATCTTTGTTGGAGCCGAAGTTGGACACGTCGACTTTCCAGGGCAGCCTTGCAAGGAACCGTGTACCATCTTGTGAAATGCACGTCTAGATAAGGTCTGGAGTAACGTCTGCGTTGTTTGCTTCGTCGTTCTGGACCCCAAGATCTCTAGCGATCAGAATTGAAATGTGCTGTCTTCTTCCTCGGATGCCACACTCAATAACACACTAGAATGGTAAGAGACACTTCCGTTATTTGAACTGATAAGCTGATTTGAGTGGTACACGCCCTGTAGTGTCCATTCAAATACTGGTTCAATTGCTCGTAGCTCGCCAAACTCTCCCGTATACATATACATATATAAATTGGCTTCCTTCGCCGATTATACGAGTATCATAGCTCGTATGGCTACTTTTGTTTTGGGCTTGCAATATAAATACCGCGCGATTTTCAGAAAAACCCCTTGTTTAGAGTTGTGAGCACACAAACTCACAGATCTTTTGCTTCTCGGTCGTGCTGTCACTGTTGACATATTGTTTCCTGAACGAGAACCCTGGATTCCACATCGATTACATGTGCGCTTGTCTTTGCACTTTTGACATACAAATGAATTGCTACTTCTACAGTTCTTCGCCGCATGGCCAAATTTCGCACAACGAAAACATCTTCTTCCTTTTCTGAGTGTGTTTCTTTTCTTCTCTAGGGTCATCTTGCTATCGCAGTCTTTCACAGTGTTATATGGTGATTGATAAAGGAAACATGCCTTTCTGGAATCGTCCCTCAAGGTAGTGTCCAAACAATTGAATTCCTCCGACGGGTTAAGGTTAGAGTTGTCGTGTACTATGCTCCTAAATTGCTCTCAATAAGGCAACCAGTTGGAGAAATTTTTTTTATTTGTCGGTAAAACTTTTGAACTCCATTCATCTGGTAGCGCCTTGGGCCTTGAGCGCTTATCGTGCTCTCTCTTTTTTCTGGTCAGGAGCCTATGTTCTTCCCATCTTTTGAACTCTTAGAGCTCGCAAGCCCCTCTCGTTATTTTCTGCACAGCCGCCGCTCTGTACCTAAGTTGTTTTTCTTGATTTGAATATCTGCATTCATCATCAAACCCGGATAGGTGTCTTGTATTTTGAAACGAACAGCAATTTTCGACCATTTTCGAAATCAGCGTCATTTATCTTTGTTTGGACTTCGTTTGACAGTCATTTCGACTTTAATTTAGTCGTCAAACTAAATTCGATCGAATAACAAAAAAACACTTTTTAAGGTTTGGAACTTTGATGTAAAAATGTTTGTTTCCATGCAATTCATCTTACTGACTGTCAGATGGCGCCGGCGTAGGTCAAAGATGATACATGACACCGATTTGATTTTGAAACTACTTCTAATTTTGTTGCGACTTGAAGTGGATTGAAACCCATTACATCAGAGGCAATGCCTCTGATTGCGTTTTAGCAGTGATGCCACTCCTCTTCTACGATCGATGCTATCGGCATCGCACTCCTCAAAAGGTTAAGAGAAACTCGATCGGTCTCTTGTGATTGTAATCGTTCAACGTTGAACTTCTTTACAATGGTTTGGGCTGACTTGGGACTGTTACGGATATCCGCATACATATCTTGGCTACAACTGGATAATAGTCTGCTGTTAACTGGTCGTTGTTAACTGCTCGGAGCGTTAGCACATCCAAAATACTGGAGGAGCGTCTTGCGCAATTTTGGCGCCGGCTTAGTGATAAGGAGTCTGCCATATCCCTTTATGGATATCAAGGTGCGAAAACCGTGTGCTGGCTATAGCTACATTATGTCCAGTCACAAAATCAATTAGTCTGTTTCGGAGGTTTCCGAAGGTATTGGCGTGGTGGCTGTACTTCTCCTCTGTATTACCAATGATGCCCTCTTTAAATCATTATTGATATTAAAGTTTCTAAAGATGACTTTCACGTTATATTTAGGACACTACTCTTATTTATTGTCGAGGACAAACAAGACTTGTTCCCTCAGCTTTCATCGGCGAATCGGCCTATAAATAAAACCTCGTTGCGGTGTTTATCTATAAAATTCGCCTCTCCATAGTAGATATCACATTTTTTCATTCTTCTTTTATTTTTTCATTGCATACTTCCATAGCTCTTCTTGGATGGTGGCTGTATCTGCTTTGTAGCAGTCGAGGAGCACGCGGCCTGTTAAGGGTCCGAAAATTTCACGTGTATTATAGATCCGAAGATCTTTGTCAGGCTCGTCTACAGTGAATTCGTTATTATCCGATGCTATTAGTTGGCTCGTCACAACCGTATAGGATTGTGAGCCCTATGACGTCGTAGGCCAAGTACTCCTATGCATAGAACCTATGGTGCGACATATTGAAAGATATCAGTTTCAACATCAACTGGAGTGACATTTAAGCTTTCGCGAAAACACACGAAGATCTGTGTGATCCTGCCCATGGCAAGTCAGTTTTTCATTGTGTAATTGGAACTCAGACAGAAAAATTCTGCGTGTGAAGGCATAACACTGACACGTAGATTTGGCTGTTGTAGAGTTTTCAAGCACAGAAAAGAAAAATACTGTGATATACCTCGATTCACTCTGAGTGAAGAAAAACTCTCCGTGCTATTCGGACTCCCACCCCTGGAGAGCAAACATAGAAACCAAACACACCTGAGTTTCAAACCACTACAAAAAAAAACAATTTTCCTTTCTCCTCCTTCTATCTTTCCGCCCGCGCCTTTGCAACAGTAAAAGGGTATCTAACCCCTTAGGCGCGCGTAAATTATAAAAAAAAAATAAATAAAAAATCTGTGTGAAGATCAATTCGAATCCATTCTTTCTTAGTTCCGTCGAAGCATATATTATCGAAGATATAGTATATGAACTTTGCGCGAGTTAGCTTGTTGTTTGATATGATCGGACATTGATGGATCAATGACAGCCGGCGACGAGATTTTAGATAAGATTTGAATTTTGGGCGCTTAGACTGCGGAAGGAAATTTGGGTAAACGAGGTATAAATCATATAAAGGCTGGTGTGGTCATTTATCGTGCAAGACATGGGGTTAATCGAGAGGGTGAAGGATTTTTATTTTTTAAAAGTTTAGACTAAAGAAGGTCAGAACAATTCGCTTGGATGAAAAAAGGAAATGCACTACTCGAAATTCCAGTTGATGACGGAGGAATATCTTTCGGCCTGAGACGAAAGGTGACGGAGAATGTGTTGAATCTGTAATTTTTGGAGTTTCAAATATCTGCGTAAATATGAATTAGTTATTGTAAACATTTCGGTTCATTGGGGGTGGATTTGCAGTCGTACATCTGCCATTTTCCCAGAAGAAGCTTTCTTGATATCATCAACATGTCATTTTATAGATTCTTTACATAATGGTTACAAGAAATCGATCATTTATGCTAGGAAAAAGGGGTGGGGGGTGGGGGATATACATTGGAAATTGGACATTGGAAATAAATATTTAGATCCGATAAGGGAGGACATATTACATATACTAGTTGGGATAATTGATTTAAGCGTGGATTTGATACTATTTTCCAGTTCTATGCTTATTCTGTGTTCATCACTATATTTGAGAAAAACAAAATGTGTGCTATGTTTTTACATTTATTTTTAAAAGGTTGACAAAATGTAATCAAATCTTTGAAATTGCGAAATGTCTTTGCATTCACCATAATAAAATTAAAAATAGTTTTTGTTCTGTATAAGGTAAGCAATTGACTTACGGATTAAGTCGACACGTTTTAGGTTGTCCAGACTTATTTTTCGGATTCCAACGTCACCGGATTCGCTGCTTTGGTATTAGATATTATTCTACCCGTTATAGATCTTTATAATATTATAAAAAAACACAGATAAGTGCATTAAATGGCAAGTCCATGATCCACTTCGAAGGTTTCTTGCTATCATGTTCAAAGCATTACACGAAAAAAGTTGTCCCCATTTAACTTGGCACTTAAAATTCAAGGAATGTGGTATTACGGATATTAAGTGTAACGTACGAGTATTAAATGTCATTCTATTTACGATACAATTGCACTTACTGCTCATCGAAGCTATGACAACTAAAAAGGATGATTAAAATTTCGGAAAGAGTTTTAATTGAAACTTAAAAACGGTATTAGGTACTTCAATCCGATTTAACGAAAGAAAAATGCTTTCCATTGTGGTTATTCTTTACAAAAACATTTTTTGTTTATTATCTCGTTTCTTTTTTTCAGTTTTAATATCTTAAATTATTTATAATCATTTTTAAATTTTGTTAACAACACAATTTTTTTTTATAAATCCTTTTCACTTCATTGAATTTTCTTTTTCTTTTTCAATATAATTCTCTTTATTTTGTATATGTTATTTTAAAAACAGCTTAGCTCGTTTATAACAAAACAAAAAAAGAAAAACACTAAAAGTATTTTAAATTTTTTTCTTCAATTTTTGTACATAAATAAATAGAAAATTAACTATAGCGAGCAAGTATGATAGCATGATAATAACCATTAGAATCTTACGACTTCTTTTCTGTTTCCATTTGAAAAGAAAATACATATTATTTAATTTAAACAATTTACAAACGAAACTTAAAAATAAATTTATAAAGATCAAATTCAGACCATTTAATAATACTATGTTCATATTTCTTATGTTTGTAACAAAAATTCAGAGAATTTCATTGTCATCAGGATAATACAAAAGTTGTTTTAAATGTTCGTCCTGTTTATAAACATTAAATATGTTTGTTTTGTTTCTTTTTTTTTACATATTACACATTTATTTATTTAGCACTATTATTGTTTTCTTCAAGGATAACTACACTCTTCTTTTTTTTATAACAAAGAGATGTTTATTCGCTTACCTATGTTTTGCTATATTTAAATATGTTCATTCATCTAAACTAAATCTTACAAAAAGGAAGAATTTCACGTTCACTATATGGTACTTCGATATGTACAAGTTTTTTGTTATTTTTGTTTTTTAACTTTTTGATATATTTCATAGATACGCTCTGTTTGACTATTTGTCTGAAGTAATAGATTTTTTTTTTAAATGATATTTACGAAAAGAAAAATATTGTATGCACACATGGATACAAGTTACTAATTAGCTAGAAGGAGTTTTTTAAAAACAAAAAGAAAGCGCCGAAAAAGATTCTTTTTTTATTCACAATTTTTGCTTATGTTAAGTACATACATACACTTATAGAATATATAAATATTAGTTTACTATATACTTTCATTTGTTAAAAAATAAAAATGTCAAAATAAATAAATTAATTGATTATTCTAAAAAATAATTTGTTTTTCGAAATTTTTTGTTTTTTTTTTTTTCTATTTTCAAGTCTTTGATACAATGGCTTGGAGCCACTATTCGTCGGGATACCAGGATATGATGTAATTCGTAGTTTGACGTTATTTTTCTATCAAGGCAGTGACGAATTAGTATCCACCGAAAGTGGATATGTAGTTGTGATTAAGATTTCTTATGGATGTGTGTAGTTTTTATATACAACTTTCCTGTATTCGATTTGAGGTTGTTACGACTTCCGGTCGAAACCGATATTCACTAAGTGACGATGTCACTGATTGATTATTTGGACTAAGTAGACTAACTTCCATGGGTTGCGGGGTGGGTTGTTGGCTATGTAGTGCAACTGCTGGCCCAACCAGTGGAGGACTACACGTCGTTATGCCTTTGTTATTTGTTGTTAACGTTGCATAACTCTAAAAAAAAGAAAAAAAAAAACAATTTAATTTTGAAAAGATATGTAAGTCTTCTTAGTTCTTAAAATAAATTAAATTACTAACGTGTTTATTTTAAGACCGAATACACTTCAGTCAAGGATGTTTTCCAGAAACAAGTACGAAATTTATTCAACATCTCAAATTTTTTACTTACTAAATCTACGTTCAAAAATAGTTTATTATATTTTTTTATATTTTTAAACTTATCCATTTTCTTGCAGGCTCAATAAGACATCTACTGTCTAGCTTGCATAAGACTTTATAAGATATAATAAAAGGCGTTCACCAGTTCTCAACCCGAAACACTGTTCTTCTTTATTCAGAAAACTCACAGACTGATGCAGTTCAACTACTTTTAAATCGGACAGCATACAAAAATCGTATTTTCTAGGAGCTTCCGATTCCAGATAACATACCAATAGTATGTTGCCCCGATGTAATAACTTCCGATGATGTGAATAAAATCGTCTACAATCAAGTAGATCCCTCTTTCACCACTATCCCAAACCGAGGCGTAGCTGTTTTAATGGGGAGCTTGAATGCCAAAGTAAGCAACGACAATAAAAGTTTCAGTTGTCATATTCCTGGTAAACAGAAGTTAACTACGGCGAACGAAAATGTTACTTCTTCAAAACACATCGAATTATCAACCACGATGGTAATGTTTCAGAACAAAGCCCTAAGAAGAATGGAACACTATGACTTATATGGTGATAACTATAGCGAGCATAAGCAGAGCCTAGTTGTATATGGATTTAGATTCGTAAAAAATAAGCCTGACATACGAACAACGCTAAGATCTTCCTTGGTTTTTTTAACACCAAACTAGAGAAGAAGGGCATGTTTGGCGGGTCACTGAAAAGCATAGCCTATATGTCTTCAAATCTAAGAATAATCGACTTCGCGACGCACGAAATGTCATCATATATAGCTAACACACGTTTCCTACACTTTAACATTAATAGTGGCAACTTGCAGGCATTTGATCGAATAACTATTAACACGACTGATCATATTAAGATCGACCCAATATACTATAGAGCTCTATTCCAGATGTCGATTCAGACCGCCACCTTCTTTTAGCCAATTTGCGAATCCGAATATCTGAAATTGTACGTCGAACGAAATTGTGTTGGCCTTTTCTGATCGAGTCCTTGAAAGTCTTTCGGAAAGTGCTTTGCTGCCAGCCACCTTGTCGGTAAGCCATTAAAGATGATCTGCATGCAGCGAAACAAGTATTATAGCATATAAATCGGCTATGCAAAGAAGGGTAACAGCTGCTCGCGAATTCTATGAGCAAAGGCGATAGGAGGAGCACCGACTTCTAAGAAAGATGAAGCAAATAAGTGCTTATTTAGGGCATGGAGTGGTGCTTCTAGAGAATTGATTTCAGGAAGTTCTAACAAAAAGTGGAGAGCACTTGCCAAGTACACAAATCCCGAACAGAAGCAACCAAAAATAAGGATCGGGACGTGATTAGAAGTATTACTTCTGCAAGCTGTTTAACGGAGAAATAATTAAAAGCGGATGATGATCGACAGTAACTTCGTCCATCTGATTAAGAAGAGGACTGGTTACTGATATAAACTAAACACCAATAAGTGTGCAGGAGTGGACAGTTTACCTGCTGAACTCTTTAATGCAGCGGTAATCGAGTTGGTGAGAAGCATACGAGTACATCACCCTATCTGCAAAACTTGGTTGAAGGAAAGTGTTCCTAGTGAATCGAATTTCAGCATAGTTTACCTGGTCTTCAAGAAGGAATTCCCCCGATCTTTGGCAACCACACAGGAGTCAGCTTCCTTAACATCTACTAAAAGCTTATATCTGCCGTACAATGTGAACGTTGGAAAACTTATATCAACAATGTGGTTTACGGCCTGGTACACTCGGCTCGATACCTTACGGCACATCTTGAGGAAAAACTCAAGAATTTCACCCCCGGTTAAGTGATTTTGAAGCGAAATACGACAGTATCTATAAGGACGATATTATCATGTTCTGTTAAACTTGTCCTTCTTTGTAGGATGACAATAAAAAACTCTCTATAAAAGCCTCTCTATAAAAGTCGTTTATGAAACCACCGACTCATTATTAGTAACCTAGCACTGGAGAGTTTGTGACCATTGAAACAGAAGCGACAAAGCGAGAAGTTGCCTTTACTGGTTAATGAGGGTAAAACAAAGTTTATACTGCTGACGAAAACAGATATCCAACACTAACGGCCTTTAAAGCACGCCACAATGGAAAATTTTTGACTTTATGATGGTAAGAGACTACAATTACTTAGGCTCCATTGTGTATTCAAACAAAGATGCCTTCATAAATACCGAGCGCGCCAATGTCTGTTTCTACGAACTAAAAAGGCAACTGAGAAAAAACGGTCGCCAGTAGTTGGAACACGATCCAAGAAATAGCCTCCCGGGCGAAAATGTTGAACCGGTCGCGGTGTGGCCCATCCAATCTTCTAATCCACGAGCCACGTTTAAAATGCTGCCTTAGCAACTGAATATTAGTAAACGAGTTTTGGTAATTTTAGCTAAAAAAAAAAATCAGTTTCCATGTTCAATCAATTATAGTCGCTGGATTTGGCGTTGATATTTTTCTATTCCCAAAGGAAAGTCAGCCATGAAACGAGAGCATTTGAAATACTGACTGATTCAATCAAATGCGACGAAAGTACTGCAAAGTATTTCGGAAGAAGATTTCTCGACGACCTCCCAATGGCTCTACGATCGGTCAAAAATTGGTAAAGATAGACCAGGGCACTGTGTTGAAAATTGAATAAAAAGTTTTGTCCTAACTCATTTCTTCTTTAAAAAACAAAAAAAGAAGATAAAATCACTCTCGAAACTTTTCGAATAAACTCAGTATGCAAGCTTGCTTCACCCCCATCGATGTTCCAAAATCATCAGAAATAAATTCGCCATCTCAGATGTATGCTAAATTGCTGTGGCTCGTTTAAAATGTTGATGACTTATTAGTCATTCCTTTTTAGTGGAGTTTATAAAATAGCGCCTCACCGGGTGTTAGGTCAAATGCTGCCAAAGTCTCCTGCCCTTTTGAAACTACTAGGAACGTCCGCTGTTTCGAAATTTTTTTTAAATTACGCAGTAAGTGCTAAAAGGAATTCATTCGTGCGGTTTTTATAGAATTCGAAGGGGATGCGGTCGTCTCCCGGAGCCTTTCGAACTTTCAAATCCTTGAAGACTTGTATCACGTCAGAAGGAGAAAACGTAGAAAGGCATCGTTAAACAGCGGGGCTGCATATTAAAAAGTTGGCGAAATTTGGACGGGATTGAAAAGTTTGCTGAAATTTACCCCTCAGCTGTGGTGCCAGCAATTTGGATCCAACGACATTGGCTTTCCAGTTGACATACCTTATGGCCTTTCAAAACTCAGCTGCGGATTCTAATCACTTAATTAAATCAACGGTCTTCTCGTCGAAAGAGAATTTATTCCTTTAACAGATGCGCTTGAAGTCTTTAATTGCTCCATCATAGATGGTTTTAAACACATTTACGTTATGTTTTCGCAGAAGTCCAAGAGCCGGAAAAGTCCTCTCTCTTGCTCTCAGATATTCGAAATCAAACCACTTTTATTTTGTTTACTTATTCGGTGTAGCCTGGTTGACTATTTATGTGAGGTTGGCAATGTTTATTGGCGTACTTGATACTTTCAGAATCGTAAGTGCTTCACTTAGATTTTTGTGGGAAAGTGTAGCTAGGCTGTCACTTCAGATCAGTTTTGGCAAAAGAGCAAGTGATTGTGCATTTTTTATCAACAGATGTTGTACTTGATACCTGCACTTTGCATGCAATTTAAAGGGGAATGTGATTTGACAATATCATCATTGCGATGCTCTTTCACGAGATGTTTGTTCTTTTCATCCAGTAAATCTAATAAAGCTGTTGAATACTTATTCCAGTAATCGCTTCCATATGCAAATTTTTACTCGTACTGGGCTTGCACTTGTCATCATTAAGTGGATCATGGCAAGTCTCTACTAAACAGTCCTCTTTAATTTACAGTAATATTTATTATGCTGTTTTGGCAGCAAATAAGAGATATTTATTTTACTTTTCAACAATTTTAACGACTTATTAGTAATAGACCACTTTCACATAACTACTTTGAGATGTGAGACCACTCCGGTCTGGAGTGTTTTCCAATCCACCATAGAGAGGCAACATTTTAAAGTTCTAACCTAAGGTGAAGCGCACAAGTAGAAGGAGACTTTAACCAAATTGTTGTGCGCAACTGGAGACAACTAGAGTAAGATCGCGCTTAATGGGTGAAAGTATTGGCGTCCACAACTGACTGAAACACCAACCGCAGTTCTTCAAATTAATTACATACATATGTAAGATCTGGTAATTATGTTTCCTCGATAACGACGTGGATGCCGCTGCTGATATGATCATTAACACTATTCTTTTTGGAATGAGATCCCTTATCTCTCATAGGATGAAGAGGCATGGTACGACTCAAGCTGTAAAGGGACTGTTGGAGTTAGAAAAATGTTTTTTCGGTCCTATAAGACCGACCGGAAAGAGGAAAACCGAAAAAAAAATCAAACGAGCTAGAAATAATGCAACGTCTTTCTCAAACGTGTGAAATTTCAATACGACCAAAAACTGAGGCAAAAGCACTACAATGTCCTAAAGGTAGTACAATTTTTTGCTTGTTCGTGAAAAACATTAGAAATTTTTCTTCATGCGGTATCCCAATGCTCATTTACAATTAAATTCCAGCTGTCCGCTCTTTGAACAAGGCCAATCTGCGTGCTGCATATTTTGCGTCCAGCTCAACGCTTCCAGATTGTGCTTTGTCCCCGCCTACACTTGCGTGGGTCGAATCTTAAATAGGACGAATTCACTTTCACAAATTCACGAATTCCTGTAGTAGCAAGAGTGTTTAAAGATTTTAAGATACACAAATCCGCTGGTCCAGGTGGTATATCTCCCCTTCTTTCCAAGGTCATGGAAATACTGATAAACCAACCACAAACACATGAATTATCTCTAAACATGAAAATTACACCAATGGAACCAACGTCTACACCAATGTGGCGAAAGCAAGATAGTTGCACCTGATATTTCTAAGTCATTTGACAGAGATTGGCATTAGGCTCTTTTATCGAAAATACGTGCGTTTGTGATTGACGACTCTCTTCTTCAATGAATTAGAAACTACCTTTCGGAACGTTCAATTCAAGTAGTCTTGGATAGTTTCAAGTCTGGTGTGCCCCAGGGCTACGTTATTTCCCCGACACTGTTTTTTAATTTTTATCATGGATCTACTGTCTGTATATATTCCTTTGCTAACAACAGTACTCTCTGCTTCTCATCTTGGTTCCCGGACTCACGACCCTGTTCCTCGGTTGTACAACGGGAACATAATATTTCGATATTAGCAGCATAACTAATTCCTGAACAGACATTATCCAACAATGGCACTTGCACCGTCAAAACCGAAAAACTTGCAATTCTCGGTATGTGTGATATCGACAAAAATGCTGCGAAATGTCTAAGTTTCTTCAAGCGATGTAAACAAATATTTCACCCCTCTGATCTGGCCTCAGTATTTAAAGCGTTTATCCACCGAAAATTGGAGTACAATGCACACATTTGGTCAAGTGCCCTAAGACCTTGCTGGATAGGATCCAAAATCGTTCGATAAAACTCATAAGTACTGTCAATATTACACAGGCATTCGACACCCTTGAATACCAACGTAATGCCTCCTGTCTCACCTTATTGTATCGCTACTCTCACCATCAGTGCTCCACCGAAATTGCCAGTAGCATTCCGCCCCTTCAAACTTTTAACCGTAACACCCGTTTCGCTATGAATGCTCATCAGTATACCCTCAAGCGCATTTCCGGACGTACTCTGAAATATCGTGATTCTTTCCTAAATCGTAGAACTCACTTAAGGTATGCCCTGCTGAGCTCTTTATTTCCTAGACACTATAATTTGCAAACAGTTAAATTCAACGCACATCGGTATCTCTCTTTTTTCCCTCCCTAACTTCCTTTCGCCTACGCTATATAAAAACATCTTAAGGTTACATAAATTGGAGCGCGCCAATTATAAAAAAAATCCGCGGTATATTGTTCGTTCTTCAATATGAGCATATCTACAAATAAGGTTAAATGTGTTAGATCCTTTGCATTTCGTTGTTCTGTGTATTCACCTTGACTATGATATCTAGGATTTTAGAGATGATTCCGAAATGATAACTTACGTCAACCCTTGTTTATTATGAATACCTGGGCGTACATTTGTAATGAATTTTGATTCGTAATTTAGCATTTTGCTTTTATATTTCTTTTTAATATAATAGCCAACACTGAGGTTCTAGCATGAGCTTGAGTTATCTAAGGTTACGGGGCAACCAACGATTGACAATTATTCAGTTAATTGTATTGGACACTTACGTAAATCTGTCTCAGTCATTATGCATTCAAATGATTGAACAAAAGCAAGATTCGGGGATTTGAATATTTTTTCCCAGCAAGGTCTTTCTCCCTTGAGATAATACATCTTGGATTTACCTGGAAGCAAATTCATTTAATTTTTCTTCTGGCTAATCTGGACTTAATGTAATCTGGACACTTCGCTTTCTTTAAAAAGGTACGCAGGAGCGAAGTGAGCACACTCAAAGGAAAGGTCAAAAATGTTGGTTTGGGTTTCTTTTTCGTCATTTTCCGTTTTTTATGTGTTTTTGCTTTGGTAATTCCTATCTCAGGAGGTGGGTACCTCACATAAATCCACCTCGGATTTACCTGGAAGCAAATTAATTTTTCTCCAAATGCTGTACCAAACATACCTCAATAGTAAACAAAACAAAGAAAAGGAAGACGAAAAAAGAGAGAAAATAGAAAGAATGTAGGAAAAAGAAAAGAGTCACTGTTTGAAAAGGCTTCCCATTCTGTGTTATTTCCTTCTTGTATTGTTTTGACCAAGGGATGAGTTTGGTCATACTTAAGTTCCTAACGGACTGAATGAAATGAAGTAAGAATCCTTGGCACTTTGTGGATTTTTCTCTCTCATATTTCTTTCGTTTTAATTTTCACAACGCTTTTGCTGTCATTGTTACATTAAGGACGAAACAGTTTTTTTTTATATTTTGTTTATCTTACTTTTCAGCCTTTCCTGGTTCCGTTATTGTTGTCTCTGCTACGCTGCTTTTCATTGAAATTTTAATATGCCAACGGGAAGGTCATGGTTGGGAGTAGTTTGCGCACATTTTCAGCCGCCCTATCCGGTATTCTCAGACTGATTCGCATCCTTTCTTTCCGGGGCACACCACATCAGCACAGGCCGGCGAAAGCCTGCAGTAGTGGCCTAAGTGAAATAAATGGGCAAAGTGTAATAGTTGAACTTGAGGTTCCGTAATAACGTCATTTGTATGCGAATGCGAGGATAAATGAAAATGAATGTCACGTGTAAAGGACGACGTTCTTGGTTATTATTTTCTTTTACTCACCCTCGATGGAAGGATTGTTAATTAAGTAAGTTTCAAGGAGGACCCGAAGTTTAAAACGGAGCAGACAAAGTGACTTGGTATGTACAAATGCAGCTCTTATATTTTTTTATTTTCATTGATACAAGTTAACGACAAATAAGTTCATTTTGACCAAACGTTTGCACCCGATCCTACTCCACATTCTCCCATAGCACTTGTCACCTATCACACTTTGAGAAATTATTTTAAAAAGTTTAGTTTTAAGTTGTTCGTCCGAGTAAAGAAGTTCATTCTCACTAAACAAAAAAATAATTTTTTAAAAACTTTAACATAAAAAAGTCTAACTTATACCTTCCATCTTACAGATAAATCTGTACTGGCATAGAATTACGTCAGAAGAACGCTTTTGTAGAATTCAAACTCAAATAACGGGATTTATTTGGTCCTCATAATCGACCAACTGAGCTCGATATTTGCCTTGTTGTTGATAAATTTTCAACCATATACTCGGATGTTACACTCTACATGACCCAAAGTCTAGACAGAAGAAACTGTAGCTGCTATGAGAAAAAGTTGTCGTTTTGGCTGCTTTTACACCATTTCGATTAGTCTTTTGAGCCACTTAAAGCAGACCCTTGTCCTAATCGAAAAATCATGTTTGATGGGAAGGCCCACTTAGATTGTGAACAAGGAAAATTGCCACTTTTGAAGACGCATCCAGAAGAGACTCATTATACTCATAAAAATGCATTGTTTGGCTTTATTTTCATCCTGATGGCATTTCATTACTGCCCATCGGATCACTGACTTGATGAAAACTCCATATAGCGACAAAATTGTTTCACGAAATGGACATGTTAATTCTCCACCCATATTGTGGGACCTAAACACACTCACCCACTTTTTTCCATGGCCTGTAAAACCTTTAGTACATGCTGATAAACAATATAAGCTATTCAGGTTTGGGGTTCAACAATTATCGCGTTAATAAAAATTCATATTATTCACACAAACTCTTTATAGTTGACCATGATATTAGAAGTTTAAGGGAAAATTTTGATTCAGTTATATCTCATTTACGATTATTGTTGATAGTTTTCTGTCTGTTCCTGATCTTATTCTGCTCTTTGAAATTTGAATATACGATCTTGTGAAAAACGACTATGATCTTCCATGAAATAAGAATCAGTTTATTTGGTCAAAAAAGACTTCGACATTCCGAAGTCGATCAATTTATACGGAGAGCGAGGACTGGCAAGAAAATGCAATAATCAGGTCAAATAAAATTGCAGCTTTCACAGACGGTTCGAAAACAGAGGAAGACACAGGCTCACTGGCCACATTTTAACGGTAAAAAATCTAGGGAGTAAATAAAATCAAACAGGGATAAGGACAATAATAGGAATCCTGACAAGACACTGTCTCCTGCGGAAACATGCAAAAAGACTGAAATTGTTAGATACGGATACGCGGATTCTGCGGAGATCTGCAAGCTGTTAGGGACATGACATATGTACATACTGTGTGAATGCGAGGAAAATTTTTAGCGAAATACTCTTTCGAAAACCTGGAGGAAATAGACGGCACGAACATCAAAGCCCTTCTTGGCTTTTGCAAAGAAATTTAATGTTTCGCCAGTGAGTTTGTCTATGTTTTTAGCATTTGAATATGTAAATTCAACTGGTTCTACAGGGATGGCAGTAGGCCCGTTTTGGTGCCTAGTGTTTGTGTGACGGCATATTCATAACACAAATGTTTTAACCTAACCTAGTAACCTAGGTGACAAAAACTATATAGAGGAATTGGTAATTTATTAAACCCCCCTGTAGTGAATATATATACATATACACATATATATATAGCTTGAAAATAAAACCCAGAGAGGGAAACTTGACGGTATCTGAAGCAAAATTGAATTTCTTCACATGCCGCAAGTTTCTGTATTAAGACCATCACTGCTTCGTTTAAAACTTATAAGTAAAAGGACTCCGAATATTGTTAAATTGTGTTTGCCCATATGTCAGATCTTTGAAATTTTGAGGCCAATATGTTCTTTTATGCTTACAAATATTATAACTTACAAAGTTATAAGCTCTTGTATTGCTCTTACAACGCTAATATTATTTCAAAGTTGTATTAGCTGTAGGCAGTATTTTCAAGTCAAAATCGTTGAATCGAAATTCTCGAGGATTGGGTTCACTAATCATACAGAAAATATTGGTATGGAAATCCATAGTATATATGCAGGGTGTCCCCTAATTCGTCAACGATAATTTGGGAAATGATTACTGGATTACATCATGGCATCTTTCAGGGCCGGTGGTATGAAAAACGTACCACATATCTAAACATTTTTCTATACTTTAATGTGCAATGGTATGTTTTCTATACCACATTTCTATACAAATTGAAGCTTATATTTTGAAAAAAAAAGAAAAAAATACATCCAATGTAAGAGTGAAGCGTATACCATATATGGAAAAATTGGGTAGTTTGAGGTGACTCTCTTGAAATGTGAAAATGCTCAACGGTTATTGCAATTTCGCGATACTTAGTTTATCGTAATCTTAGTGAAAATTAAGTTATTTTATTTTAATATCTGTTTGCTAAAAACGTATTTCGTTCGAATTAGTCAAATATTGGTTTCCTGTAAACTTTTTAAATTGGTGGTATAAATATCATACCAGTCAGTGGGCATTGAATAGTGGTTTTATTTTAAATTAAAAAAAAAATCCATCAGACGAGGATTCTATTGTTGACCATACGTTTGACAACAATGATGATGAAAATAATGTTCAGCATATCCTTGACATAATTATTGAAGAAGATATCCAACACCTAAATGTTCTTGATGCAGTTGACAATGAAGGG
Organism: Volucella bombylans; assembly: GCA_949129095.1. Classification (NCBI taxonomy): domain Eukaryota; kingdom Metazoa; phylum Arthropoda; class Insecta; order Diptera; family Syrphidae; genus Volucella; species Volucella bombylans. The sequence goes on from OX422140.1 coordinate 81,620,830, forward strand.
AGACAAAATCTTTACAACGACAGCAAAGACGAAATTGTGCTAAGTGAACTAAAAAAAAGTTTTAGAAAGCCATTTGTTCCACCAAATTGGAAAAGAAATTATTCAATAGTTTCAGTAGCTCGATTTTTAGGCACAAAGCATAGTCCAGCTGAAGAAGTTGAATGTTTGGAAAACCATGATGCTACTTCAATATTCAGCAAAATTTTAACACAAGAAATTATTGATCACATAGTGTTCCAAACCAATTTGTTTGCTGAGCAATCAGGCAAACGTTTCACTCTCAAAAATTGTTCAGAGAAAAAAGCTTTTATTTGAATCAACTTTCTAATGGGTATAAACCTCAGGGAAGCTATAGAGATTATTGATCAACTCACGCTGAATTACGAAATTCTTATATTTCAAACATTATGCCCGTCAAAAGATTTGATTGGCTTTTGAGTAATTTACATTTGAATGATTCATCACTGAAGCCGAAAAGAGGATCACCAACATTCACTAAACTATACAAAGCTCAACCTTTTTTGGATCTTTTGCAAGACAGATTCCAAGCGTGCTTTCATTCCGGCCAATTTCTTGCTGTATATGAATCAATGATTAAATTCAAAGTTAAAATAAATTGTTCATTTTTTGTTAATTATTTCTTTTTGAAGGTCGTTCTACTCTTATATAGTACATGCCAAAAAAGCCAATCAAAAGAGGTGGATGTTGTGCGACAGTCCTAAAATTCGATATTTACACCGGAAAAAAGGAAACCTCGTTGAAAAAAGGCTTGGTGAACGTGTTGTGTCAGACCTGACGTCAGATTTTGCAAATAAAAATCATAAGGTTTATTTTGACAACTTCTTCACTTCATATATGTTGTTACGAGTACTTGAACTAAAAGTAAAAAAAAATAAACGCCTGTGGAACGGTTCAGCAAAACAGAAAATTCTTGCCAAAAAATATTAAAAGCGACAAAGAAATGAAAAGAGGAGAAAATTATTGGCAAATCATAGACAGTGGATTGATATTTATGAAGTGGATGAATACCAGAAATTATATCAGTTTATAATACGCACATGAACAGTGTCGATAAACTCGACTAGCTGAAAAAATATTACGAAGTAGACCGGAAAAGTAGAAAATGGTGGAACCGAATTTTCTTTCATTTTCTGGATGTAGCAGTCGTGAATGCATATTTATTGGCAAAATATACAGGGTATACCTTACAACTGAAAGAATTTAAGTTAGATCTTATGTCAGATCTGTGCCAACTTTATGACTTACAACAAAAAAACAAAAAAAAAATAAGACCACCGTACGCGTGAAAAAAAAATAAACCGTTCGTTGACCAAAGCAATCGATCCTCCTAGTCACATGAACCTGTTAGAACTTCATTGCGAAGATGTGCACACTGTAGCAAGACAGGACACTAAAGGGGAACACAATGGATGTATTCAACTTGCAATGTTCCACTTTGTCTAAGCAAGACAAGAACTTGCTTTTTCATAAATAAAAAGACGTTTCTTTCGTACTTTGACAAGAATCCTGTAAGGATAATTATTTGCTTTGTTATTTTTTTAATAACATGAAGAAAATAAATTGATTTATGCAAAAAAATTGTGCAATTTTATTTATTTTCTTGTAGTGGCCCGGAAAGAGTTAAGGAAAAGGCTTACTCTTATATACCCTGACGCATGTTAATGGAAATTGTTCAGTTAATACTAATGGCAGAAACTTCGTTGATGACTTTGTTTTTAGAAGAGATACTAGCCTTTGTAACTGCATTTAAATTAAGTTGATATCTTATTAGGGTCTTCAGATATCTAATTTCTAAGCCTGTTCCATTTTTCTTGCCCTTGCTATTTTTTTCTTATGAACGTAACAATAATAATAAAAAAAATCATCAGCAATTTTGCAGAAAAACTCATAGGTCTTATGATATTTGAGGAAACCTGCAGCAGGTAAAAAAAGGAATTTATGGTTTTTTACCTACGTAAAATTCCATATATATTAAAAAGTTTTAAAGCGTGCTCGTCTATTTGAATACCTGTCAAAACCTTCATTTCCTTACCACGTTCCTCAAAATTTCTCAGAGTTAGGTTTCGGGTGTGAACGCCTATTCGGAAAATTTACCAAACAAAAATGGTATAAAAGATTAGAAAAAAGTTGCTTAGAAACGCTATTTGAAATGTCTGCACTTACAAAACAAGAATACCAGACTTTGTAGACGTTTATGGGCTGATAGAAAGTTCAACTAAAGCGCGACGAAGACACTTTATCCTAAACGACGACTTCCTAGTGAAGGAGTATTTGAAAATACATATCGAGGGCTTCAAGAAACGGGATCAGTTTCAAATACATGACCCAACACGAGAACTCCACAAGTAAGAAGAATTTCGACTGATTAAAGAATACTAGAAGCCATTACAACTGATCCTCAATTAGCATCAGACGCTCAGCCTTGCAATTCAATGTTTCCAGACATAAAATTTTGAATGTACTGCATGGAGAAAATCTTTATCCATACCACCATACACCTGTACAACAACTGCTTCTCAATGATTTGGAAAATAGATTTGAGTTTTCTAACAGGTTGCTGGAGCTGGTTGCTTGGATGACAACGAGTTTATTAGCAGAATTCTTTGGACGGAGGAATCTCAATTTAAAAGATGCGATGACAAATATTCATAATCTTCTGGGATGCGGACAATTTACATACAAGGAGACATAAATCATGTCAACACAAATTCAGCGTCAATATGTGGGCAGGCGTACTTGGAAACAAGTTAATCCCAGTTCACTGGCCTGCAAGATCTCCAGACCTTACCGTATTGGATTTTTTGTATGGGGAAGAATGAAAGAACTTGTTTATTCAACCGAAATAGCAACTTTAAGTGAATTGGAAGAGCGTATTCTCGAAGCGTCATCAAAAGTGAGGCAGCAGTTGGCATCAATAAACATGCGTAGTAAAATACAAGAACGGACTCTAGCATGCATACAAAACCAAGGAGGACACTTGGGGCATCTGTTGTAACTGTTTTAGTATACACATAAAATAAAAATTATCTAAAACTACACAAAGTCTTCAAAAAAACCTTTTTTTATAAATTTTACCTGCTGCAGGTTTTTCCAAGTATAATAAAATCTGTGGGCTTTTCTGCAAACTTATTGATGATTTTTTTATTTTTATTACGTTCACAAGAAAAAAATAGTAAAAAGTTATGTTAATTAGGCATTTTCTGGAGAAAAGTGACCTCAAATGGGCAAGAAAAATGGAACAGGCTTAGAAATTGGATATCTGAAGACCCTAACAAGGTATCAACTTTATTTAAATTAGTTACGAAGGGTAGTATCTCTTGCAAAAACTAAGTCATCAACGAAGTTTCTGCCATTAGTATTGACTGTGCACTTTCCGTTAACATGCGTCAGGGTATACCAAACTAAGCCTTTCCTTAAATCTTCGATAAGTGATGTCAGCATTGGAGATAGGCCCTTACTGTAGATCGATTTTTTTCTTAGAATATACACAGGAATCATTTCTCAAATTATCATTGACGAATTAGGGGACACCCTGTATAATTGTAGATTTTTTTGCTATTTGGTTTTCTATTTTTGACAGCTCACCAGTAATTCGTGACATGTGTCAAAGTTAAACATGCCCAGTTAGCATTGCCATTTCATCATGGAAAGGCTTACACCTGAACAACGATTACTCTTTATTGAATTTTATTATCAAAATTCGTGTACTAGTATTATTAGTATTAGTAGAGCTTTCCATTAAAGTTAGTTCATCTATGGTCCAAACACAATGACATGGCCCAAATAATAGACGCAAAAATTAAGATTGGCGGTGAGCCATAGCAGATACGAGTATGTATCTTTGTAGAATACATTTAGAAGTAAATATATGTGCCATACAACAAGCGTTGCTACTTAAACAACCCAAACTCTGTGTTGACGAAACATAATTTCTTGGGAGCCCATAGGTAAATTTAAGTGAAATACCGACCGCCCTGCAGCTTGTGAAATAATTCCTGGGTTTCGGTGGATTTGTAAGTGCGGATTTTTGGAGATCTTGAAATCTCCGCATATTGTATACGCAAGTTTCCATTCGCCTTCTTCACAACCACAGTCACTGCTGCCTATTTGCTGTTAGCATTAGGTTTGAAAACCCAATTCCAGTTGCGCCAACTCATACGTCGTACACATTTCCCTGATTTCGTCTAGAATGGGAATATTTTTTGCATTCTAACTACGTCATGAAGCGTGTAAAAGACGATCATATTTCAAATTTTAGTATCATCATTTGACGTTTCGCAGCCCTTTCAAACCAAAGGTATGCTATAATATACAGAGTGGTCCAAATAAAAGTTTCTTTTTAAAAATGAAATAAACTAACAAAAATCAATTATTTTCGGTGTATTTATTATTTATTATAAAGAGTGAACATTCCCATTAGCGCGCAAGGGATCGGTGTTTTGCTGGGCTGTATGGTATTGCGCGCCATCGTGCTGAAACTAAAGATTGTCCTAGTCCATATCTTCAATTTCAGCCCACAAAAATTCGGTAATCTCTGTAGCGCTCTCCGTTAATCGAAATGGCATTTCCGTTTTTGAAATAAAATTGGCAAATAAATCTACCACTCCAAAATCCGCACCAAACTGTCACTCTCAGCGGATGCATTGACTTTTCGCCAATCACGTGGGAATTCTCCTATCCCCAGGTGCGGCACTTTTGTTTGTTACCATAGCCGGCAAGCTGAAAATGCTCCTCGCCATAAAAAAAATATTTTTCGGCCAAATTCGACGTCTAATTCGAAGTGATAACGAAGCGGATGGTCGTTTGCCTAGGAAATGGTCATAGATCCTTGTGCAAAATTCTCATCAGACTGGTGCGTGAAATGTCGGGTTGTTGCGATCGATGACGAGTCGATGTTGCTGGATTGAGGCGAACACTCTTGGCCGCATTCTCGTTGGTACGTATCGTATGACGTCGGGAACCGTGAGTGCAAAGATGTTAAAAAACTTGATCACCCGACCGAAGGTTAGGTTAGGTTAAAATAGGGGTGTGTGGATATACCATAACACAAACACTAGGCACCAAAACGTGCCCATTGCATTCCCTGTCGAACCAGTTGAATTTATATTCAAAGGGCAAAAACTTAAACAATCTCCCTGGTGAAACATCCAATTCCCTTGCAAAAGCCAAGAAGGCCTTTGTAGTTCGTGTCGCCTATTTCCTCTAGGTTTTCGAAAAAGTATTCCCCTAAAAAAATTTTCCAACTACGCTTGCAGATCACCCGAGCAAATATTTAAACATTTACAATGAAGGAGCTTTGGAAGCTGTACGACAGAGTGTTGACGACGACAACCCATCAGTGTCTACTGGTCAACTTGATACCCATCTAGGCATATTTGGAACATCGCTAAATCGTTTTTTAAGACTTGATCTAAATTTGATTTCATACAAGGTTCAATTGGCCCGACAATTATTACCCCGCGATTTAGACCAACGCCTACGATATGTCAATATCCTTATTATGAGCGATGAAGCATATTTCCAATTAAACTGATAAGTAAACACCTAGAACTGCCGATGCTGATGAACATCTACAAACCACCACTGGGGTTGAGTACCAAACTATAATAGAGAATGATTCCAGCAGGTTGGGCCTACAGCACATACCGCAGGGGCGACAATGGAAATTATTTGAAAATTGTTCGTTCTCTCTTCGTTCCACAGATTTGACGGTGCCTGATTTTTTCGGTGTGGCTACTTTAAGGAACGGCTTAGCATGAACAAACCTAAGACAATTCGTATACTTTTTCTGCAGAAATAACAAATTTGGACTTAAGATTGCGAGCCGTATTTACCAGCAAGAAAATGTACGTCACTTACATTGTTTTATTTTCCACGCATAGATCAGAACGCTTTTTTAAAAAATTACAGTTAAATGTAAAAATAAGAATCCTAATAAAATATTAAAATTAGAAAAGTTATATGTTATTACAGTCAATCCAAGTCGGCTTGCTGTGTAATATTACTTTGTAAGGCTTTGATGTGGCATTATGACTATTTGTATGACTGAAAACGTCAATTCTTTTTCTCTTTAAAGTAACAATTAATAGAATGGGTTAATTGTTATTGTATTCCACGTGTAACTAAAAGGGTTCAATTGACATGTTTATATTTATTAGACAACAACTTTATTGGTCTTTTCACTGGGAAATAATATTTGATAGCACGCCTGTATTATTAGCTAATATTCCGCTTCCGTGTCCCTAAAACCATACAGCAATTGACCAGTTTAACAAATAAAACCAGAAAACAAAATTGGATTTAAAATGATTTCATATTATTTAATTTATTACAAAGTAAACGTTTAAACTGATTAGCCGCTATATTTATTTTTATACTAATTCTGTCTAAAATAAATAATTATATGTAGAGCTTAACTCATCGAAACAACATTCACTCCCTAAATTGTTCACTTTTATGCGTACAACATAATTAGCTATGTACAATATATACATATATACCTATGTATGTATGTAAATGTGTAAATAATAATTTGGTTAAGTACTTACAATTTGTTTACTAGGTCTAAATGTATAATGCAGCACTTCGTTACCAGTGCTAACTAATGAACCTAAACTAGATACTACACCGTCGCTTCCGCTACCCCCTCGATCGGTGTCATTACAAAAATCCCTCTGTATTAGTCGTACTGATGGACTTCGGAACAATGGTGTGGGTGCCATCGATTTAATTGGACGTTTTTCTATAAAAAAAAATGAAAAAAAAATATAAAATTCAAAATTACAATTTTGCGTTTTGGATTAATTTGTCGAAAACTGTATTCGTGTTCAGAGTTGGATAACATTTTAATGAAGCTAGCCGACGACAACGGACCAAACAACAAAGGATAGTCATACAAATACGAGTACCATTGTGCCCATCGGACTAGGTTATATTGTATTTCTATCCCTGTATTCGCCTACAACCACTACCACCACCCAACAGAAACAGTTAAAGGTTTAGGGGATGAGGGGATGAGGGCAGATATGAATATAAGTGAAAATATCTAGGTTGGATATGCCGACAATGTGTACTCGTTGTTGTTGGTTCATTTATTTTTTCTTTTTTGGTATTTATCTTTGGATGTATGTATGTACTGTGTATTTTATTTAGTTTTTCTTGTGCAAACTCACCATATTGATTTGGAATAACATCTGGATCTGTGTCATCACCTTCGGGCGGGTCACCCATCATTTGTGGACTCTGTCGATGATGGCCATCGTGTGGATTCGTTGTGGTACTGCCTAATGGTGTATTTGCCATTGTTGTTGTTGTTGTTAGGATACTACCACCACCACTTAGATGATGCTGATGATTGTGCTGCTGCTGCTGTGGATGCTGGTGCTGCTGTTGATGTTGATTATGATGATGGTGATGGTGATGGTTAGCTTGAAGTGGATCTAGCTGACAATCGGATGGCATTATCGACAGCTGGGTATGTTTGGCAGATTTCAAATTGGCCTCGCTGTTTCTATTATTGGCAAAAAGTAAACATCACATAGTGAAATTTATATCAAACCAGATCCAGAGAAAAGAATCAGAAAATGTGATATAGTTAATGTGAAAGTAGAAAAGAGGCAAAGATGTAACTTTTGCTGGACTCCACCCAAAACAAAAAAGCCGATGATTCAATAAATTGGCTACAGTCCTTTGCATTTCGAGAAATGGTCTCCGAAAAAAAATTATAAAGTACCACTACCACCCCGAAAACATTTTGAGCTTCACTGTCATTTAATTAAATCCATCCGAACCATCGATGTTAACCCACACACAGATATGTATACGAGTAAATCTGTGAATAAGAAAAGGTAAAAGAGAGCACAAATTGATGGTCTATGTTCGATGGTCGGATGGTTGGATGGCCGGATGAAATTGATACCTGACCGGGTGGATGGTTTCAATTCTATTCTCCTCTACTTTTTTGAGGATGTAATATTGGACTTCCAAATTATAGACTACTACAACTATAGCTACTAGGGCTGCTGCTTATTATTGGCACAACCGGACAATTTATTTACACAATAACGGCTATTACCGCAATAAAGTGGACTTGCGGTTGTTTATTTATTTTCGTTCCGATGGAATGCTATTTAACTTACTTGTTTGAGTATCTCCGATAGAGGGCTGCCAGGATTATGCATGCGATGGCAAACAGCAAGGCTGCAAATAATGTCAAACCGGCCAAAAATGGTGACAGAGGCACAGTGAGACCATTTGATGGACCTGCAATTAGATAGAAATGGGAATAGTTATTTGCTGGAGAACATAGTATGGATTTGTGGGATTCTGTTTTCTTTTTTACTGATTATCAATAAAGGAAAATTCGGGCAAATTGGTTGGGTTAAATTAGGATTGTTCGATTTAAGGGATGCAAAGCTAGATATTTTATTTGAATTTTTTCATTCTTCAAATTTGGGTGAAATCGAAATAAGCTTAGTTCTCCTTTTTTTCTTTAAGGGAGTTAAAGAGAATGACTTAAAATCGTTGATAAACTTTGAAGACATCACTTAGGGTTGGACCCGGTAAATTGCTGAGTCGGTATACATATAACGGGTGGGTCAAATACAAGTTTATTTTTGAATCATATATTATTTTGACACTGACAGCTCTTTCCCGCTCCAAATAGTGACTTTTTTTTGTGCGTGCCCTTAAAGATCGATGTTATGAGGACAATCTAAAAACGATTAAAACCCGTCGTCCATGCTATTCATGAAATGGAGCCAGAAACAGTCAAAAAGGTCTTTGAAAATTAGTTTGAAAGGATGTGCTACTGCGAAGACAGCTGAGGTAGCCACATGAATGAAATCGTATTCCATATTAGGACAGTAGAACTAGAATTCAAAATCGCAAAGCATGATATAGTTCTGTTTTTCTGATATGATGTTAAGACCAGGAAGATAGCAGTTTCAAAAAATTAGTGCTTGTTGCATAATTCGTGAAAATCTGGAGTTTTTATCAGTTGTTGATTTATATCTCATAAGCTGTGCAATTTTCGGTATTAGTCGTGATTACCATTATTATTTGCAACAATTTATTGTAACCACAGTTCTGTGCATTCAATTGTTTTCAAGATGTGAAAATATGTGTATAATTATTAGGCATTCGAAGAGTAAAAAATTCATAGCATGTTTAAAGATGGAAAAGTATGTTTACATGTACATAAAAAAAAAAAATTTACAAATCAATTATATTATAAACATTTCGGAATTTTGAGCCCAATCCGCCAAGGAACACGCGTAGATTCACATCCCCTTCAACGACGTAACGTTCTAGTAGCATGTGCTTTTGTTAAGGGCGGTTCGTATAATGTCGCAATCTGCATCTTGTGCCACTTTCTTAGTTTCAGTGCCTTCTATTCCAAACGCAGAGGACAGCTGGTCAATGAGACGTTATTTATTGGAGTCGTTGGCTAACATTTTCTCTTGGGGCATTTTGATGATAGTTGAGGTGTCAAACACGATCTCTGTGCAAGAGACGGCAACGTAGCGACGAAATCGTTCTGCGGTTTTAGTACCCCTGAGCGCCCTTTCTTTAGGGTATCCATCGAACATCACTGATACATTCTTGCCAAAGTGGTAGTTTGTGTAGTTAATGCAGCTATTTACGATTGTCCTGATCGAATTTTTTCGGTGCGATGTAACTTTGTGGAGAAACGTACAGGCTCCAAGAGAGATGAAATATTTTGGGAAAGTAGAGTGTAAGCGGAATAGAAAGTAGGTTTAGCCGTCTTCCGCATCCTCTATTCGTTGAACAATGCTAACGGCTAAAGGGCCAATTCGAATTTGAAATGCTCCTTTAACTATCTATCCGACTGCTTAGTGATGCACAACCGTTGAATGATGGTGAGATGATCTACGTGAATACACTTGTTATGAACAGTAATAGTGCTGTTGATTGTCGCCAAGGAATAGGAATAGGAACAGCAGATAACCCCGCATTTTTTCTCTTGCTGCATTTTTGGATTTGTAAAACGGCATAGGTACTTATATTGTCAGCAGAAAGGTTTTTCTTCAAACGAGGGATTATTTTGTCTGGCAATACAGCGAAGTCAGGTGTAATGATTATAATGTCACCCATTTTATGGAAAGTGTTTTTGCGATCTAAGGTACTAATATTCACATCAGTGTTGTCAAAGACGAACTGGATAAACGACCCTTTGTAAATAGGTGGTTATCCATCTGCCCGCCAATAGCTGAACTTTCAACAAGCATTGTGAAACAGAGGACCACATGTAGACTGCGACCGCGGCCGACCTCTGCAATAGTGATCTTATCGCCATATCATTTCGCACGGTGAATTTTGACAGTTATGATATCAGGCATATAATAACTATGATGTCATTCAACTCACATTGTTCCCTGTTTTCAGCAAGGTATGAATATACTAGGTGGCGCAAAAGTCACCCTATTGAAAGATGCTATAATTTTTGCAAATGCCGGCAAAAATCAATTCTATGTTGACTACAAAATACGCGTCAACAAGATATAAATCGCTATACTCCTACAGAACGCGAAATAATTGTTAAAATTTTTTTGCGGAATAATTCGTCGGTGGTATTGGTGCAGCGAGAATTTTGGACCAGGTTTCCCGGTCGTCCGATATCAACTGGGCAAACGCTGGAGGCGTAACGCCGCTAGTCAAACGACGAGTGTGGACGGCGAGCGCTGCAGAGCCATGCTCAACGACTTTCTCCTTCCTCAATTGGGTAAATTGGGACTGGAGAACATGTGGGTCCAACAGGATGGAGCAACGGTGCATAGTGCCAAGCCACAACCAAAATTCGCCTAATCCCTCGTTTGGCGATTTGCACTGGCCAGCAAGATCGCCCGATTTAACCGTTCCGGACTTCTTTTTGTGGGGTTTTTTGAAGTCACGAGTCTATGTCAACAAGCCGCAGACTCTTGAAGTCCTTAAAGGGAATATCCATCAAGAACGCGAGGACCTATTGCCGGAAGTTCTGGCAAGAGTGATGGAAAATGCCACAAATCGGGCCCAAATAACCATCAAATATACTTGATGCACATTATTTCTCAGTTATATTATCTCCACAAAGACAGCAAATGTTCTGCAGTTCCATAGAGCCTCTTGGTGATCTTGAGGAAGATAGTTCAGGAGACTCAGTTCCTCCATTCCTTGACATATTAAACAAACGCCACGCGGAACCGACATTTCACGACTTGCAGAGCGACGAATGTCGAATGTAACTGAACGAGGCTTATATTTTATGGTATGTGGTGGCCTTTAATACATTGTGAAATTTCGCGTCAATTCTGAAGTAAAATACATAATCATGGACAAAAATATAGTATATTTTTATTGATACTGTGCGTTCGGACGGCCACCCAGCACTTAATACACGTAAAGATCGTGTACAGGGACATTACACTATAGTGGAATATGTCAAAAAAAAAACCTTACTAATTGAACAAATCCGATTTTTCGATAATTTTTTTCGTCCTATTTCTATTTTGATATCGCTTTTACTCTGAAATGAAATCATGTTGTTTGGTTCATCTAGATAATAAACCTGTAAACCATAAAGCTTTAGGTTGAAAAACAAATGAATGCTGATGAATTTAGTGGGCGGATACTGATGAAATTGTTCATTGCGATCGCAAGTTTTCATATCATTGCAGATTTGACGTATTACGCAGCAAGCACCAGTTTCTTAGAGCAACCCTAACTGACCCCAGCAACATATCAAAAAATCGTAACAACAATACATCACGCGTTGCGATTTTAGCCTTTTTTATTTACGATTCTAATAACTAATGGGAATGTTCTATTTTTCTAATAAAGCCATAATATACCGAAAATAACTGATTTTTGTTCATTTTATTTTATTTTTAAAAAGAAACTTGTATTTTGACCACCCTGTATAGAGTGTCAGACTTTTCAATAAATTACTAAATGCCAAATGAGATGTCACATTGAGCTGCTAAGCTTCATTTATTTTCAGCACAGTTTGCCATTTCATCATGGAAAGATAGATACCACAACAATGATTTCAAATCTTTGAAATTCATTTTCAAAATCGAAGCTCTGCTCGCGAAACTTCTAGAGCACTTCGTGAAATTTACGGTAGTCATCATTTGAATGTGCTATTTATCGAATTGTTGAAAAATGTCGTCCTTATTGAATACGCACACACCAAAAAGATTGAAAACAAAGCGTTTGCAAGAAAATATCGTAGCTTTGGAGGCTTGTGTTCTGAATTGTTGATCTCAATACCTTTTCTTAGAACATAGAGTAACAGAAATTGACCTTTTAATGCTAAAAAAAAGTACGGATAATTGTCCCTAAACAATAATCGCATAAAAAGTGAACTTGTATGGTGACATGACGATAAAAAAAAACTCGATTAATGAAAAGTCTGATGATACGTAGGTTAAACTAGCTTAATACTCATCAAGGAGGAATTTTATGAATATAAAATCAGAAAGGGTATTCCCATCGAAATGCTTGAGAAGCAAGGCTTTCACGAGTTCGCAGCTTCTACTGGTTACAAGGATTCGAAACTTCTCTCAAAAGGAGATGTCAATCTATTCCAATACGAGTTCATTGATGAAAGACATACCGCAAATATGCGATTTTAGAGACATAAATGTCAGCTCTGGCCATGTATTTGTTAACTCTTTATCCTGGAACCGAATTTGAAACAAAGACAGAACAATCAGCAGATTTACCTACATTTTACCCTACATAAGCGCTACAAAACCGTTCAATATGCTATAATCCTCTACAAATGCCAACAAACAGTTAACCATCGATATACGAGTATATTTCTCATACAAATCCTAAAAAAAAATTCAGTGGTACAAAGCAAAAGAGAAAGAGGGTGCCCGTAAGGAAAACGCCTGATAAGAGAGAAGGGAAAAAACAAAATCATGGTATCAGTATCAGGAGTTTGTTTAAGACAACTAAGAACGCAGGTCTATTGCAGGAATGATACGATATGAATTCAACTTAGATCCGGCTAACAATGAAGAAATCATTCCCTTTTACCGAGGAGAGGTTAGTATAGCTTCAGCGTGAGTGATTACTCAACAGCGAGTAAACAGATGATTCTCAATCGAGTATGAAAGAAAAAAGTGTTTCTGATGACTAGAATATCAACTTCCAGCGATTTTAAAGCCAACATAAATAGACTTCATAAGCTGATGTCTCGCATAAACGGACAATTCATTCCGCTGAGTGGAGTTTAGAGATTCTCACTGAAATTGATGATCCATTCTTTAATTTAATGGTGGAGACGATAGATCGAAGATAGGTTTTTGCATTGATGTACCAAGTCTGTACAGCTTTTGGGTATATTGATGACTTCTTTGTTATCGGTAGCATACAATTTGTTGAAGAATTTACTACAATTGAAGAAAAATCGAAAAAAGCTAGTTTGAATGTAGTCAGTTCAAACACTTGACGACAAAAGCAACAGCTATTCATCATTTTGGGACAAAACGAAGTAGTCAACTGCTTTAACTTCGTATAAGTTAAGTACTGCACTTATCTAGGAGTAAATTTGAACACCGCATGTGATAGCACGATCTAACAAACTCAGATAACGATATTAAAATCTTTATATTGCACGATAGCCTAGAAAACTGAGCTGATTTTGGAATTCTTTCGAAAAGAAAAATGATATAATGTAATAACGATATAATATAATAATAACGAGATGATCCTACATACAATGTTCCGTGTGCATGAAGGCCGAATAGAAGACTAGGAACTATGGCAAATTAGTAATTTGCTAATAGTAAAGACTACATTCACATCGTGCTAATGGAAGACAACTGCATTACTGAGAACGTTTTTGGATCCCAGCATCTTTGATCGACCTAAAAAGGGTAGCGTAATGTCCAGTATAGGGATGAAAAGATATACGTGAAAGCTTTGTGTGAAAAACCGAAGACTGTAAGTTTAAAATCAAAAAGCCGACTATGTCTATGGTAGAGCTTACTTCTTTTGATACTTAGTGAATATATTCGGGAAACAGCTACTGTGCTTCATTATGCTTTTGATATATGATGAAATGAAAAAGAGTGCTGATAAAGAAATTGGAATATGTACGATATGATACTTCCGAATGCAGAAGTCGGCAATAAAATTTCTCGAAAATTATATGCAGAAAGTCTTATTGGGTTTAAGATTATAGATTTAACATGGACACAACTCATTTTTAAAAATGTGTTGAACATTTGCTGTTCAAAGTTGAGTTTTTAAGTGTCCCCCTTACAATAGTTGCCTTAGATAGGCGAGTATGAAATGTCTGATTACCAGCAATTCCACACCATTCAATGAACGATCAGTTACTATCAGAATATAACATTTATAACGTTGGTTCCCATTGGCTAAGAATACCTATGCAACCAATTATCTATTTCAGGAATTACCATCTTAGAATCTGCACAGTGGTAAGATTCTAACAGCGATCACTAAGTAATTGCTTAAAAATGTAAGGTTGATACCGTATCTTTATCTTATATTATTACTCCGTTGAAATATGTACGTAACTCGTATAATATATATATATAATACATATAATGCTACATATTCCTCCCACATATCTGCAAACCTGGGTGGCTTAGACCACTGCACATGACAAGATGTAAGTATTCATACGCGAGAGCAAACTTCATGACGGATATTTTCTTATAGGGCCTGAATTGTTCGCAGATTGTCGCTTTAAACTTAAGGTATAAGTTCTATAAAGAGAAGTGGCATGGTGTAAAGTCCGGTGACCGAGTTGACCAGAGTATGTCTCAGTACTTTCTGATTAATTTATTGGGGGAATTACCCCAGCTTCTCCATTGAAAGTGTAATTATGTGTTTAGAGGTCCCGTCTTGCTGAAATTGTGTTCTGTGGTTAAAACCGGGAAACAGCTGCAGTGTCTCTCACTTGTTAAAAAAATAAAGGCCAATAATCTCTCGGGCAGAAATTGCACACCACACTTTCATTTTTGGACAATACGAGTACAAACGATTTTGATGGCCTTCGCTATAGTTGTCGGGCACCAGTATCCTATGTTCTGTTTACTAACACAGCCATAGATGTGAAAATGTGCTTCGTCAGTAAACAGTATGTTTCGTGCTGTTAGAAAATGTTCCAACATAGTTTCCGTTAAGGTTTCTCATAAATAATAGTGATTTTTGTTGAGAAACTGCTTGGTTTCCGTTTTATATGGGTGAAATTTTAGTTTATTTTTCAAAAAACAATGTTTTTATGTTTTTATTCCAGTACAGGTCGCAATTAATTGCGCATAATTTCGCGACAAACTTGAGTCATGTGTTCTGGCGTCCCTGAGGACGTTGATGGTTTTCGTTAACCGTTGTCACTTCTTATCTAAAATTTTGAACCGACCACCAGATAAGTTGCATGATGGGCCCTTCACTTACTCATGGAATATTGAAGTGAGTACAGAACGCGCAACGTGCCACGCGCATGAATCAACAAATCACCGCACTTTAAATATTATTCAACCGTGAACACGCGGTGCGTTTTCGAATCATGGCGACTAGCAAATCCGAAAATCACACACGTCAACGGATAACCCTCTCACTTACCTCAACCTATAAGTTTACGAGCAATAACAAAATAAACTTGAACATTTTCCGCTGCACCCCCTTTAGATCACAGTAGCGGGGGGGTTTTATGGGATTCGAAAAAAGTCAATCCAGATATCCGGGCTAAGTACGATTGATTCGTAATCCATTATGTTCTAGCGCCTTAAGTTTTCGTAAAATGCGTCGTGTTATGGATGGTAGAACTTTTTGCTTATGAACGCATTAAAACACGCGTTCTATCTCTTCCAAATCGGGTTGCTAAAGTTAGCAGGTATCCCTGATCATCATCAATATACAATATTTCTGCAACTGCGATTTTTTCTTCGTTATGCCGCCGCAATTTCAGAAATGTTATTGCACTTCGACTATAGGGTATTTCAATAACAAAGCTCGATTTTTCAATCTAAATAAAACAATTTGGGTGTGAAATATCTATTAATTTTTGTTTTTATTTGAAAGAACGTTTTATGGCATTAAGTACTTGTATGGAATATAACGTTGTTCAAATGTCCACTTCGGCTTTGCTGGGTGAAACGTATTCAGGAGGTCCAAATTTCGATGTTTTTGTCGAATAAATCTGGCTGAATTTACCGGATAGCGTTCGTTATGTTGACTTTGAGTGCATCACTTGTTCGCGGTTTATTCAATTAACCTACGATTTGAGGTAGCCCCAAAGGAAGAAGTCTAAATGTGTTAAATCGCATGATACCAGTGACCAGTTTACGTCGCCGCCGCGCCTGATAACCGTGCGCTCAAATTACTCTTGCAGAATGACCATCGTGGCATGCGTTGTGTGGCACGTAGCGCGTTCTGTTGGAACCACATATCGTCGGTATCTATATCATCCAGTTTAGGTCACAAGAAGTCATTGATCATTGATATGTAGCGCTAGACGTTGACGATTATAGCAATGTCAGTTTCTTTTGGAAAAAGTACAGACCGAGGATTCCGCCAGACCTAAAACCACAACAAACAGTGACTTTTTCAGAATCAATTTTGAGCTGGTGTATCTTTTTAGGATTGGTATCATCCGAAATCGGACAATTTTGCTTTTCCACACATCCATTCATCTAAAAATGGGTCTCGTCGCTAAAGGTGATTTTCTTCTCGAGCGGAGCAAGGATTTTGAAAAAGTAAATTTAATGATATGCTGACGTTGACTGAACAATTCACAATAAACTTAAAAGATGTTGCATTACAAACACGGCCGCTGTAAGCTAACAAATTTCGAGGGTCCATATTAAAAGACAAGGTATTTATTTCCGAGTTTTCCTGCTTTGTTTTTAGTGTACCTCTTCTAATTCCCGATACAATCTCTACGTTATCTGACTACTGCTTATTCTCCCGTTTTTACATAGTATTACACAAGATGGTTATAGGAGCACCCTTGGACAAAATGTCACTAGAGGCAGCTACAAATTTGAGGTATTTTAGTAAGGGAATTTATCCTGTAGGGATATCAGCACGGAAATCTTGCAAAGAATTACTCTTGATAATCACTGTTTCTTTGAGCTAAGAAGGTAATTGAGTAGTAAAGCCCTCTCTCGAGAAACCACAAAGACTCCGATCATCCCAGTCCCGCTTTACAGCGCAGAAGCTTGAACACTGATGAAAGCGGATGAAAATGATCTTCTTTGGGTAATTTTCTATCCCATTTGTATCAATGGAAAAAGGAGAACACGTTTCAATAGCGAACTGTACGGATTGTATGTACAACGATCCGGACCTCTTCAGAAAAGTTCGGATAACCCTACTTAGATGGCGAGGTTATCTTAAGCACATGGATATCAGCCTCCCGCGCCGGAGGAATAAGGCTGGCAAAGAACGGCAATAGCTGCGAATACAGAGGCATTTAGCTGAGGCCCTGGTCTACCCCGGACAGCAGCGCCATATAAGTAAGTAAGTAAGTAAGTCAAGACATACTTTATTGGTTTCGCTATTTCTGCTGTAATTAAACCACTCTATAAAGGTGTGCCGTTTGTTCTTACCGTCGTTTTCATCTCATGGTTGACAACCGCATCTCTTAATTTATATTAAGTCGGCACTCTTGTAGAATACCGAGAAGAGTTTTATGTACGAGTACTACTCTTACCCTTTTTTTTTCGAAGTTGTTCCGCGTACTTTATCCACTCAGTAAGATGGTGTAATTTGCAATGAACTTAGTATATTTTCTTCCGCTGAGTTTCTGGTTCCGATGTCTTTTCATTCATGGCAGTGTTTATATTCGTATTTCGATTCCCCGGCGTGTACCCCGATGGAAAGCATTTCCTCCCTTAATATTTCATTTAAAAGTTCATCAAAGTCGAGCCAAAATACTTTTTCTTTCTGATTGTTCATTCTCCACTTACATATGCATATTGCGTACTTCTCTATAAATTTGGAAGCTTCATTTCGCTGTTGCTGCTATTAGGCGGACACTAATTTTTGATACGCTTACGATCTTATTTAGGAGTTCAGCTGTCAGGATGATGGCAACTTCATTCTAATTTTGTTACGCTTTTTATAAAACATTATGTAAGCTTCCGCTTGCAAGATAAATAATTAGTGACTCTTCTTCCGGCATATCGGAACTAGCTTTGATCAGCGCATCTTATAACGATTTTACGTTGCCGTAATATGTTTCTATTTGGTTCGAGACTTTTACCCGTTATTGTGCTGACGGTCCATCTTGCGATACAAAATTGTATTTCTTGAGAGCATCATATTGCTCGCCTCTATAATGTAGGGCTCAAACACGAGTATTTTTATTTGATCCGGGACCACTCTTCCTATGAGCAGAAGAGTGCCCGATGAGAAAAGGTATTCTTATACAATAATTTTCTAGATGCCGTGTACAATTCTCCTTTTATCCGTATGGCTCTGTGAGAACCCCACACATACAGAATTCGAGAAGTCTCTTGGATGTTGATGCACTTCAGGCATATTTTAGATGTTATCAGCAGTTCTATCAGCAGTTTGCAGAAATACAGATTTCAAAATATTGATCAAAACTCTATATTTTATCTAAAAACACAAAATTTAAAGCTGAAAATGGATGATCCTACGTAAAATATTCTTTTTCAGTACTAGACAAAATTTTAAAATACGTTGCAGGTATTTCGCTGATATGTGTTCGTAAAACTTAAAATTCAATTGCCTGCCTTTAACGATTGACATAGTTTTCCTTTGGCAATTCCACGTCATTTAATATTCGAACGTAATGTAGTAATGTTCAGTCGTTGTTGAAGCTAAAACTTTGGTTTTTAGTCTTCAAATTTGATTTACATTAGATAAATTTTCTCTGGTGGTCAATAAAAATGGACATTGGATTATTTAACGAAGGCACTTATCCAGTTGCATTGTCACACAACACAAACTCCTATATGACTTATCATTACAATTTCCTTCTTATCCCAATACAAATCTCAATTCCAACTCTGCAACTTATAACGACCTGTCGTCTTGTCCGGAAGAAAATAAAAATAGAAAAATAAAATACTAACACAAAATAATTCAATATGTAATAGCAAATGTCATTTCAAGCAATTGCATTCTGCATTTTAATGACTTCTTCCTGAGATGTCGTTAAAGCCACATCATTTATTCATGCAAAAACAAAAGCTGTCTGGCGACCACAAATGCTTCTGGAATTTCTTCTTCCTCTATACTCTATCTTCCCATTCCAAATGATTGTCTGACAAAAGGACAAACCAAAACAAACAAAAAAAAAATTGCCAACAAAAAGAGCGAATCTAATTGAAATTCCCATGAATTAAACATAGAATTTTGGCTTCCTGCTGGTCTATTCAAAATTCTTACCTCTCCCGTTAAGGTTCTCTGAAACGTTCTACACTGCCTGAATCTCTGGCAAGGTGTGCCTCTACTTTTACAATTCTGGAAGCGAAAACTTTTCATATTACTCGTTCCACGTAAATTTAGCCGACCACCATTTTGTTGGCATGATTTCTTTTTTTTTTTACTTTAAAGTTCTGGCGAATTTCAGATTTTGTAATACATTCCGTTACTCCATAACGGTACCTGCTGAATACAAAACACTTTTCAATGCTAATGTCTTATCTTCAACCATGCCAAAGAGGAGACTTACGCCAACACCAACACTCGTGTCTTATTATAGTCCAGATAAAAAAGATAACACCAATGAATAGATAACAAATCATCGTGAAAATCCATCAATGGTGAATTGCATTATCCTAACGGCATAATCTTGAATTTATTGTTATGAACTCGATTTACTGACTTTTGTTATTTGTATACGAGTGTGATGAGTCCTATCTTATATCCTTCATAGTGGTACTCGTGAGTACGTTCTAGTCCACTTCCCATTTCTTATATCTACTCGTTCATATACGGGTATTCGTATATTGATTGAGTTTTATCTTATTATGTCGTAAGGAGAAACTTATCTAGAGAAAAGGATATGTGAATGGGAATACATTACAGAACGCTCATGTTTGTACGTTAAAGCTCTTGAACATGCTATACTCGTACCATAAAAGGCACATACAGAGGGACTGACAGAGAAAGGAACAGAGTGTTATTTGTTTTTGGGGGTTAACCCCCCATATTGAAGGATAGTCGGGGATAATTCAATTTAATTTACTGGAAAATGCACTTACCTGTGAACTTTGCGACGCCCTTAAAGGTAATATCATCAATTATTGTTGGCTCTGAACGTCCTTTGGCATTAATAGCGAACAGTATTATCCGATAGGATGTGCCCGCTTCCAGGTTGTCAATAAAAAAACTCACTGGCGTTCTCTGAAATTGTATAAACAATAAAAACAATAATAAGTCAAACAATGGCTTAAGTAAGTTATTCAACCAACAGACAATTGTTGGTCTTTTTTCCATATTGTAGGCAAAGATTTATATTTGGTGTAAAATGTGTAATTGGGAAACATGCATGGAATTGTATAACCGGATTGCAAACTTGTTACATTGTTTTTGCTTTAGAAATATCTTAAATAGAACTTGGCAATACCTATTCTAACTTAGCTTTAGATATTCTGAATGGTTGTATGGCCATAAATATGTGTAATTTACAGTGTTGACCTTGGGAAAAGATCAATGACTATGACCTCTATAAAACAAACTCAATAAAACTCCCGTTCGATAGAAAATTTAAATTGCAAGCCTTATCCTAATGGAGTGCCTCATATACACAAAAAATTTGACGCTGTATTAGGTAAACACAAAAGGATACTTCGAATCTCAAATCCTAGTTAGTTCACTCCGCATAGACAGTTGTGGTCAACTGATTATAATTAAGCTGATTAGTTGGTGGCAAATACGAATGGATGAAGATGCATTCAGCTCATATTAGTACTCATATTAAATTACACCAAAACGTCACGTACTTTTCAAACTGAAGATCTCGAAGCACTGAGCCCTAACTTGCATAAACAAGATTAACTGGCTGATATTACGAGCTATCTGGTTGAGAGACAGTCAGTCAATCGAATCGGTGATTTAAAAAGAGTAGGTAGCAACAATACTTTACGTTGACCCTTCAATTCATTTCTGTCCTGACCGTATTGTTACAGGGAATCTCTTTTTAATTTTTCCAGTCGCTTGTTCGATTCCAAAAAAGGCCAGGAAGTACCAAAAAGAGAGACAGTCGGTTCAGCAGGTGGTGTAACAACTTCATTATGCTACTACGTCATTGCTCACATCATTCACTTTGTAAATCTGTTCAGTGGCAGTAGCACTAATGTTGGATGAACCTTGAAAATAAATATCGATATCGGACCTAAGAAAACTCAAAGCGTCAATGAAGGAAGAGATGTAAGGCTTAAGAACTGTTGAAATTTTCAGCAGACTTTGCAAGACCTGTGAAATGTGACAATTTTAAATTTGGGTTGATATATGTATGTTGGTAGATTGATCAATGGTGCGTTTTCGGTGACGACGTCAAACTTTGAACACTGGCTTTGAATTTTTTTTCAAATAAATTGTATTTTCGCTGCGAACGTAACTGGATTCATTGCAAAAAAAACGGAAACTGTTTCTATAGTCTTTGAGATTAATTATCGTTCTTCTGTTTAAACCGACAGAAAAGGCATGATACGATTTACCGCAGAGGCCACTGCATATAACCAGGTCATCATTAGTTTCACTAGTAATTGCACAGTCGAGGTTACCGGAGTATGTAAACAATTTTATTGTGGTGTAGGTCAGTTATACAATGAACGGTAAGCTGATAAGGCCGGGAAAAACAATAGCAGGTGACAGCAATGCAAAAATATATAGGTCGTTGAGTAAGCTCAATTAATATATTGAACAAATTTTTTCACACAATAAGCGAGTCCGGGATTAAAATTGGGACACGTCCAATTGGCTGGAAAGGCATAACATGGAGACTTCCGTAAACGCCCGTACTTACGCTTAACAAGAAAAATAATTGCAGACAAAGCGAAGTGCTTCTGTGCTTCTTATCGTATTATCGTATTTGACTTAGCAATTGTTGTCAAATATATCCCCGACGCAATGTTAATATCTTGGCGAGGACCTTTTATCAATGGCTTTAAATCACACAAACGCTGCCTAATCGTTTGGTGAATTCCTAATTTTACACATACTGTAATACACCAAATATTATCCTATATGCGATACTTGTCATTTTATAGCTAAAACAGATGAGTACGATGAAACTTAGACATCCTTTCATCCGACTATATTTAGCCAACCAACTCTGTTCATACGGCACCCACGTTCTCAAAGTGAGAACAAAGTGAAAACAAGGAGTAAGAGTCGACTAGCAATGGTTTGGGCTGTCCATTTTGATTCGAGTTTTATACGTAGAGTGTTGTGTTATGTACTGATTTGGCCGCTGCTTTTAAGATATATGGAATTTGCCTCCAATAGTTTAGTAGTCCGAGGTAATTTCGGCACTTCGGATCGTAGTTTGTCTCATGTAATTGAGAGATGTTGAAAAACGCTTCCACCAATTTCAGTCAAACATAATTTCGTGGTTACAAAATGCATTTAAGGTCGTTGAACTAAAGAGAATCTTCTAGGCCACCTTATCTGCACAGCTTATCTTGTTTATCGGAAAAGGCTGTACAATTTCAAATATATGCATGTGGCGCATTCACCAGTGAACATCGAAAGAAAAGGTGGTGTAATCTTTTGCCTAGAGCAAATTTAACGCCAAATTTATAATTTATGATGTGACAGTTACGCTGTTTGAAGCAGTTCTGATACGTTCATCGTGTGTTATGTATCATACCAAATATTGGGATCCTTCTTTGAGATTTGTTTTCTTTGAAAACGGCTTCACGTGTTAGTTCACTACCCGCCAGATATACCAGTACCTATATAAAGCTTCCACTTCTCCACGAAGAGCAGGTAAGTTGACTTGGTTTGAGCAGTGACAGGGATCTTTCTGGTGGCCCCAGTAAGCAAATTAGGGGTTCACTCGTGTAGTCGCATCGCCAGGACACTCCTACTAACCCCAGGTACAAAACCAAACAGGGTTTTGCCATGCCATCGAATATACACTAAATCTTTCGCAATCAATTTGAACATTCACTAGGTAACATAGATTTGGTAAATTAAAAGTTTGCAAAAAATATTGCCTGCCGTCCAAAGCATTTCCCGTGTACCAATTTTACAACGTACAGACTTATCAAAACGTAGTAGTCGACCTAAATAAGTCCTGATTTTTACCAGATACGAGTATGTTCACATGAAATGCTGATAAAATAAGCGATAATAATAAATTCAACAAAACCAATAGTAACACCAAGCAGCAGTCTTTTCTAAAGCTATCCTCCTAACCACATACAAATTTTCAAATCCGATTACAACCAAAAGGTCCTTTTCAAATAAAATTTTAAAGAAATTACTTTATACCGTTGTATTCTTTGCAATTGTTAGTTTTTGAAGCCCTCTCTCCACACTTTTGTATATGTTCAGGTAAGTTCATGGAATAGTCTCACAAATTTGACCTGTATTCCTGCAATTTCACCTATTTTGCCCCTGTATACCACCTAGTGTATACGAATATGACCTCAAGAGGCTGGCCGATATCCTCCTTGCAAGAGTACTTTTTCCAGGTAGTCCTAGTATTCTATTCAACACGAATTTAATTAAAGTGTACGATTCTCATAAGCAAAGGATTCTATGGCACCGGTCGGTTGGTGGGGTAAAATTTTCAAATTTTCACAGGTGCATACCCTTAGTAGCACAAGGATTGAACTGAGTTAGAATTTTCATTTCATTTTATTGAAATTTCATTTTATTGAATGTAAATATTAGTAAATACGCCTCACTGTGAAGTCACAAGGACATAGTCTAGTGGCTTTGGGGTAGGGGCAATATTGCTATTACTTGTTCAAAGTTTGCTTTGGATAAGGACAATTTTTTATTTTTATTTTTTTGGTTGCCATAGAGGAACATAGTTCCACAAGAGTTCTTATGCGACTTATTCGGAATCGTTTTTGTATTGTAGAAACCGCAGAGTAGAGAGAGAAAAATCGTAACAGCAGATTGCAAGGATAAACGATGTTAGCGTACGGATTATTACTTTTGCAATTACAGGTAATGAAAGTTCCATTCAATGGAAAGAGTTTGGAAAGAGTATCTGTAATGTGGTTGGCTGATTTGTTGACTGTGTGGTTATAAAGTTATTGCTATTCAATCGATCGGTGATTGATATGGATTTGGATGTTGTTGGAAAAATAAGTTTTGCATCTTTGAAATTTGAAAATAATGTTGTAAACTTTCTATTCATATATGTAGACTCGTAACTAACGAGATCGTACGAAGTTCTAAGGCATGTTGAAGTTTTCACAACTTTAACGCAATTAATGCTAAAGTTTTTGAAGGAGTTATTTTAACGGCAAATTTTCATATAGTCGTTACCTTAATGAAATGCAATGCCATACTCATGGTGGATTTATCAAAAAGGTTTGCAAAATATTTTCGTAAGAGAAAACTTAAGCAGAAAAGTTTTAACTAGCAGAGTGTTTTGATAGGAATTTTTGACTACAATGCGTGGGAGTTCCAATATCAGCTCTTAGATATCATGCTTGAAATGTAATTTAAGGTAAGGAAAAGTGTAGGAATGTTATATATAGCAATATCTTAGATTGAAAGAGTAGACAATCTGTGAAATTGACTGATATAGACCAGCATTTTGACTTCATTTCAAGAATTTCATGCTTTGATTTGCTTGGAATATAACCAAAAGTTGGGATTGTGCTACAATGATATCCCATGGTTTCTATAGTATATTCTTTTTAATACAACATTATACTAAAATAACATATAACCAATATCGCTCTCCATTCGGCAACTGACAGGGCCGATAGATACTCGTAGCTCATTTTGTCATGACGTGCGCCAAATCAATCATGGATAACTAAGGGTAATAAAAGTGAAAATTGATACTCCTCACTTCATAAGATATAGTGGTCCAGAATGTAGATTTTCAGAATACGTTAATCGAAGTTCATTAAATCTGAAGCTTTAAAGAAGTTAATAATTTCTACTGAATTACATAGTATCCCTCAGAAAGAGAGCTGATATAGGATTGAAAACTGAAATTTGAAATAGAATCGATACATGGGAGACTGACTGAAAAGATTGGCATATTTCTGCCACGAATCTGCATCAAGCATAGAATCTACGAGGTTACATGCTCTAACGCTAAGCGATGATACTCTGGCTGCTTAAAATAAATGTTTTTTTTTATTGAAGAACAATTTTCTAGCCTTGTCGAATCAAAATAACATATTTTTCTTCGTTCTATTTTAAAAAATTTCAGCTCAGCCTTTCTGAGTTTTAAATTTGGACAATAATGAATCATTAAATCATCCGAAAAGGTATCAAGAGAGTCGATGATGGACGGCAACTACAAGTTATTCTCTGCGAAGTCAAAGCACTTAGGCAAGTAAGCGAACAGGCGAACAGCACAGGCAAGATTTATATCTGAAGAGTTCTATATTCAGAAGTCATGTATTTATTTTATTGCACACCAGTACAAGAGCAATAATCTCAGAAAAGTATTTGGAGTTCTGCAGTTACATTTTGGAAAGACTCTTTTTAGAAGAAAATTCTCCTGACCAGATGATATGAACTAATGAGCCCCTAATCACTGATTCTTAAATAGCAGTGAGTACCGTGAGTTACTTAAAACTACACATTCATCACCAGGATAGCAATTATATTTGCAATTATTTAATACATTCAATACACTAATCTGATTGGATTGGTTTTAAGAACAGTGTAAGAAAATATAAATTACAAATATAAGCATACACAAACCATTATGTATTGTATTTTCGCTAAAAATATATAAACGGTGATACTTGGTGATTGAGAAAAATCCTATCAAAAACCCATCTCCAATCGCAACATCATCATAAGGCGAAAAAATGCTAAATTACCGGACACGATGGTAGGACCCTACTAGATCTACCAAACGATACCTCCACCCCAAATTTAGTGGCGTTCTACTACTCCAGAACTCGATGGTACCTATACAAAATGGCAGGATTTCAGTAGGTCCTAAAATCTCTAAGCCATTGGTTAATCACTTTATATGAAATAAGGAATTTTCTTGTATGTTATCCTGTCTTTGATGAAATATGAAATCAGAAAAACTACTATAGAAAAAGACTCGCATGAGTAACGCTGATTGCATCATAGCTCTCTCTATGCTAGTCTACTTAGTAAAATTTCACCTAAAGATTGCCTCCTTTGGACGCAAGCAATAGGTGAAACATTGTATACACATGCTTTAACTCACAAATTATCTTGCCACGCACGTTTGGAAAAAAATGCAATGACATCTATCAAAACTCAAAAAATATAGTAAGTACCCAGTAAGCATCCATTACTTGATTACCAAGAGAATTTTGTGCCCTCAATGACTACAGCAGAAACACCAAATACAAGGTGGGGCAAAAGTAATGTCATAATGTGAATTGGCTGCCATTTTGTTAGAAATGAAAAAAATTGGCCTCTGTGGGCCCTGCATTCACTAAAAGTTTATCTGATGGTAGAAAATTTGTAGCAGAACACCTCTTTAGAAGAAGCGGAGATATACCATCCGGACCAGTAGATTTGTATATGTTATGATCTTTAAGTACTTTTCCTTCTACACGAGTGCGGAAGTGGATTCATCCCATTGAAGATTGGACGCACTCAAGTGTTGGCGGGGACAAAGAGTACAACCTGGAAGTATTTAGCTGGCTGGAAAGTATGCTGCAAGCAGATTGGCCTTGTTCAAAGAGCTGACAGCTGGAATGTCATTACAAGTGAGCTATGGAATGAAGGATGAGGCTGAATTTCTCAGTTTTCTGTCGTATTGAACTTATTTTCGGTTTTCCTCTGTCGGCTTGGCTTTGTAGGACTGATAAAATAATTCTCTAACCTTGACAGCTTTTTTTCAATTTGAGTCGTACCAAGTCTTTTCTTTTGGTTTGATGAGGGATAAAAGATCTCACTCCAAAGACAATAGTGTTTGTGTTCCTAAAGAAAGCGGTAAGTCTGCTCCAGTTGGCCTTCTCGTATTGCCATACGGTTCTTTTAGAAATCTTTTCTCTCACCCTTTGGTCCGTGTACGAGAAATTAGCTGATATGACACAATGGTCCGGCGAGCCTAAAAGGGGATCACATCGACTTTATACTTGGAAGGGTGAGAGCTTAAAAACAAATCTAGGGTGTGGGCTGTATGACTATCAACGTCTGGTATTCCCGTGGGCTCATTTACAAACATAACCTGAATATATACTTTTAGATTTCTGTATGAATGTTTACGTGGCAGAATAATGTGCCATAGATATTGCCTCCAACCTCATCTAACCGCGGCTGAAGTTATTCCAGATTTGGCACACCGAGGGAGATTGAGTAGGAGAGTACATAATTCGTGACTTGTACATATAAGCATTTCAGCATTTTCAGGCCGCGTAAACATAGTTTAACGAATTTCAGATCAGAACTTGAATGCTTGGACAGAGAAATTCTGTATATGAGGTCAATGAATATGAAGCTAGGTTATAGATGAAATATTTTAATATACAAGTCTATTATAACATCTGCATAGAGCCAAACCCATTAAATATTTTAACGTAGTGGGCACTAATTTTTAAGCCTCAAATCTTATGCAATAAGGTCGAGGCCGTGTATTTTCAAACAAAGCCTTGGTTATATTATAGATAAATGCAGATTGTGCTAGATTAGCTAAGCTATAAAGGTGGCAAGGGACTAATTAGTCGCTGTGTGCATTTTTCGATGGTATTTATGATATACATTTCAATAGGTTATTCAGATAGTTTATCGAAGAAGTAACTTCCAAGAGTTGTCATTCTTCGGTCAGTAATGGAAGGGCAGTTACGAGCTGGACATCACACACAGTAATGTGAGCACGACAGAGGCAATGTTTGAAGAGTTAATGTTTAAAAACACATTCAGTCTAATCGGCTTAGGCTACATATCAAAGCAGCTAGGACTTATCGTTGCACCGATGAACAGACAATTAACAAAATTGATCGGTCGACGTAGGTCACACATCTGCTATACATCGTTTCAAGAAGTCAGTTCTTGTCGCACCAAGAATAA
This sequence comes from Volucella bombylans, assembly GCA_949129095.1. Classification (NCBI taxonomy): domain Eukaryota; kingdom Metazoa; phylum Arthropoda; class Insecta; order Diptera; family Syrphidae; genus Volucella; species Volucella bombylans. Next base: position 81,649,021 of record OX422140.1, read on the forward strand.
GGTAGCGGATAAAGTGAACGTTAAAACACCAATAAAGTTTTTCTTTAGTTCCGTGAAGAAATTCTGATGTCGTAAGACTGCATTCGTAACAGACCGCTACAGCACTTCCAATTAATATAAGTTCTATGCTGGAAGTTTTTAATGAAGAAAATCAGTAGCCAGCGATGATTCTATTGATGGACTTAAGCTGCTTGAAACTTTTATGAAGAAACCAGAACAGGAGAAAATAAAACAAAGAAGGAACCTAAGCGGATATAAGGGTGAACGTAAAAGTAGGCTCATAGTTTGCACCCCAAATATATTTCCATCATATATGTGAACCAGAATGTGTTTTTAGTACTAAAGTACTTAAAGTTAACGACCTCTTGGGTAGATGTTGTTGTTCTTTCACTTCGGAGATACTTGTAAAGAAATACCTATGTAAATACTCGTAGTATAGGTGTCTGTAAATCAGCAGACAGACTTTCAATGGTATATCTGACTTTCTGGTTTTTTGTTTTACTTCTGTTTAACAGACTCGCTTCTTTAGTATGCTGAAAGAAAAAAACAACCAAACCATAAAATCTACTTACCGTCAAGCTCAAGTTCCGTGCCAATCGCAAGGTAGACAGTTCGACTAATTCCATGATGAAACCCTGTGGTAATCCTCCATCGAATCCTTCAATACAGTCCACTTGCAATGAATCTGTAGATTGATTTGTCACTGTGCAATTCTGTAGTGGAAACGGTCTTCCTGAAAAAAAAATTAAAAAAACAAAAACAAAATGAATGTCAACTTTCTCTCCTACAAAGAAGAAACACCAAACTGAAAAGAGAGAAAAAAGTATTCTAATTGAAATGAACTACACCCAGGCCGAAGAGAATTCAATAATGCTGATCACATCATCCGGAGAAACATCCAACTTAATTACTTTTTTGTGCTCAAATCCGCTCAGCACTATATTGGGTATGTAGGAAAATCCAGGAGTTCTCTCTATCAAATAAATCAACTGAATTTAGTTCACTAGCAGGTTGTCGGTATGACCGCTTGGCTGACTGCCCTTGAAGATAATTCCAAGCCAAAGCCGTCAACTCATTCAGGTGATTCCAATTCAAGCCAATGAACAAGAAGGACAATGACTTCAGGAATCTTTAACAAATGGAGTCCGTATCACACAGACAAACAGACGAAGGACTTCTACAAAGGCAACGTCAAAGCCACACAAGGTTTCGAACGTTACATCGAGGACATAAAACGATTCCTTTGACACTTCTCCCGAGATCTTCATCGTTCCCATTCCGATGTGAACCTATAAAAACAGAGACCAACACCCTCTCCATCCCCTTGGATTCTATCATCCCTCTGTTTCTGCTGACAATCTGGTGTGGCATTTAAATAACTAGGAGAAAAAAAAGAACTTTGGCCCAGGAGTAGCGAAAGAGAAGTACTCGTAGAACTAGCTCCATAGCAACAACAACAAAAAAAAGTTTAGTTATATTACCTGCAGCTACAATTTGAAAAATGCATGGCGTCTTTTGAACTCCAATTGAGTTTCTCCCCCAGCAGGATATCGTTCCATAGTCCAAGTCGGTCGTTGGAGTGTAATTTAAACGTGAGTATCCAGTCTGCAAAAGGACATAGAAAATGAGAAAAAAAAGACACGATAGAACAGGTGATAAAAAATGATTAGATTTTAACGAGTTAAGCATGGCTTTTGTAGGACGGTTACACTTGCAATGTTCCAACCACAATAAAAAAAAAAAAAACAAGGTAGGGAAATGTAAATAAGGATACATGCGGGGATACATTCAAGTCTTTTGAACAAAAGGACACTAAGGACACCTTAGCCGGAGTTGTGTGGAGCAAGTGTCCTTGCTTCTATTTTATAGCCATTAGAAAAGTCAAAAGCTGAATTTAAAGGAAACATGATGGAAGAATTTTTCTCCTTTGTCAAATGTCAGATGCTGAGAGATATATAGGGAAAACATAAACCTTTCCCTTATTTCTTATGTAGCTAAGCGATTAGTTCAAGAAGAGAGGTGTTTTCATTATGTTTATAAGCAAACCTAAGCAGATATTTGTAGAATAGAAGGAGAATTTTAATGGTATGAATAAATTAGGACTGTAACAACAACTTCTCAATTTTAATTTTAAAACTTTTCAATCCGAGACTCGTGAAATTCGAGTAGTAATAGTAGTATATATTATAGTAGTACAATAATTGTTAATTTCAAATAGTGAATGATGTTATCCGCTGTTTTTATAGAGGATTTATAGAGCCGCCCTACAGAAAAGAACGAGAGGGGCTTGCGAGCTCAACGAGCTGAAAAGACGGAGCACGAGAAGCTCTGTATTGAGCGATGCTATCAGAAGACGGAAGTTCGGAAGTCTTATCAAAAAATAAAACGAACATACCAAATTTGTAAAGTCTGAACAGAAGTCTGCAAGGATGGAGGTGGGAATGGGAACCTCATAGTATTGCCACAGTCAGTGAAGAGAATTTGGAAAGATTATTTATGCAGAGTGTAAGACGGTGATGACGACTTACATCGTCCCGTCAGGCAGAATGAACTGCAATAAGACATACTATATTTCTGTCCACCCGAACGAGATTAAGTAAGGGCAGCTATTTAAAGGCTTAAGCCCAACAAATTTGCTGGACCCGATGGCTTGATCGACGTCTTCTTTAAAGCAGAAGATGATGACTAGATACGGACCAATATCCTTTATAAAATCCTGTCTGCGTTATTATGTGAACGCTTAAGACCCTTCGTTAACAATCTGACCGGCCCCTACCAGTGTGGTTGTAAGCTACAATAGAAAAGCCCAGCATGCACCTTATATCAAATTTTCACATTCCAGCAGATCTTGGACAAAAATCCAGGAGTTATAAATTGATTCTGACCATCGATTTCAAAGCCGCGTTTGACAGCATCCATGAAGGTGAACCATACAGTAGCGTTCTTGAAATAATTGTGTGAAAATCACAAGTCAACTCCAGAGACGCCATTTTTCGAAAGTCTGTTCAGTTATTTGTTTCTGCAGATGAAATTGACATAAGTAGAAAAATGGAGCGCTTGCAACTATTGCAACAGAAGCAGTTTAGTGGCCAATGAAGAAAAAGTAAAATAGCGACGTATGACATCGACGTTCACATAACATAGTCAAAGCGTCGCTATAGACAGCTACAACTTTAAGTTAGTAAGGAACTTTTACAAGCTATGTCGAACTAGTCAGAAAAACTCGGAATACTCGGCTTAGATTGATAATTAAACTTTTATTTTTTTTTTGTTTCTTTTTTTTAAAGGACTTAACACTCAAGTGTATACCACTAGTCTTAAAATGTCTGAGCATGTGCGAAGTTTTTTGGAAAATTAGACAGAGTTGGACTCAGTGGTTATTTCGCTCCAAAAGTGGTATCCAATATTGAGCGCATGGACCCAGAGGGACAACGCAGTAGAGGACGATTTCATCTTAGGTGGTGCATTCAAGTGGAAGGGAACATCAACTTAATCCGCAAAAGCTGACAAGAGAGCACGTTAGCAGCAGAGGGATGCTACCTAAAGCCTTGGTCCACCCCAAAGTGTAGCGTCAACTAAGTGAATAAGTAAGAATGATCACATATAAATAATTCAAAGCTGAATTTTTCATACTTGTGGGATATTTCTTTCGGATAAAGTGGAGCAAGAAGTAGAAAATGTGAAGAAAAAATAAATGTTAGCGACATGATACTTTACTTAAATTGACGCTACAATCCAGGGCTCAACCAATTGGCGCGAACTTGCACACACGAAGTAGACTGAAGTCCCTTTCCACTACAGCCCAACACTAACGAGGCCAACATCGCTGCATATCCCATAATGTTTGATGTTATACTTGTATGTATCTTCTTCGCCAAATTCCGTTTATATAGATGGGATCAAAAATCACTCAAAGATATTTTCTATCGAAAAAACCAATCGCATTTTCGTACATTTTAAATAAAGTCCATGCTTGTACGCCACACTAGAATTGGGTCGATATAGGGTTTTCATCGTGCTTCATTCAAAAGATTTCTCAATTGCCTTACTAGTCCAAAGAGACAGTGATTAGCCAAATATATTCTTCGTTTGACCTCTACATTAGTATTATTGTTTAAATAATGTTTTAAGTTGTAGTTTGTAGTTGTTGTTACTGTTGAGTGTCCCTTTTTTATTCAGCCTGACAGCGGACTTTAGGCGTCTTCGCCGTTTAATAGATTGCGAAAGTTCTCCTTCAATATTTTCAGCACCGGCTGTCGCCTTATTATTACGTTCTTGTCCTTATCTCTGTATTGTTCTGTTCGGCATTTATGTATTTACTTAGTAAATTCTCTCCGAAGATCATTTCTCCAGAAACATACCTCCATGGCTTCGATCGAGCGTTTCCCTACATCTCACGTTTTCTTTCTGAGAAGTCGATGTACCTCCAATCTTCTTTGCCCATAGGGTTCATGATCAGTTCTCGTCCTTCTTTGCAGCACTGTTTTGTACGTTTCTTTTTTTTTGCCGCATACGCTTGCCGATACATTTCACCAAATCAGAAGTTTCGTAGTAGTGGTCTGGTGAAAACAATAGCATTAAATACGGCGTCCCTAACGACTTGCAGACAATCGCGCCACTGCTCTTCACCGCTTAGTCATGAAAGCATAGGACTTTTGAAAAACTTGATCTTGTACGAGTAATCATTCAACGTCAAATTTAATCATAATACTTCTTCGGTGCCTGTCGTCCGGGATATTTGCATACAAATATGCAAGGTTTTTCTCGGATGACAAACCCTCGCCCAAAAAAGCTCTACTTACAATATATATTATTTTAAAATTTGGGTTAGGTAGCCATTTTATACTTTTTCTTTACATATGGTATATCTTATTTTCTTTACATTTTAAGGGATTTTTTCTGTCGTCCCATTTTTGCTTAAACTGGAATATTGGTTGCTTTGGTTTAATCCCTACTAATTCTTTTATCGTGTTAGTAAGTGAATTTATAGTCATCTTTTCATTTATATTTTCAAGTAGACGATTCTCTTAAAACTTCAAGATACTTTGATGCTTTTATACGTCTCTTCACTTCAGTTTCGGCAATAATTTCATACTTTTTTCAGTCCTGCCAGATTTCGTTATAAGAACATTCACTGAAATTGACTTGTGGTCAGACCACATTTTTTCCTGAACTCTAACACTGTATATATATGGAGTTGCCTCTTGCGGATGTTGCACATATGTGCAGATGACTCAATGGTTGAATAAAAAGTCAATTTACCAGTTTTATCGCCTTGTACTTTGTCATTCAGTACAATAAATCCGCACTCACTTAGCGAATTTATTAATTCTTTGCCTCTAGAATTTACCACCCTATCCTGAAATAATCTCAATTCATATATATATATTTTTGCTACTATCTGCTGTAATTCTTCTATTCTTACGTTCATACTCGTATCTCCAATAAAAATACATTTTCTGGTACATTTTCCACGAATAAATTTTTGAAATTCCAAAGTCATTATACCATGACTCTCATTATGGTATACAAAGGAAAAATATTAAATTTTTCATGTTTCGTTGCGACTTCTAATCTAACAACATTATTTTTCATGTCGAAGTTAACATTTATGTTATTTTTCTGTAAATCCATCTCCTATTGCCCTTCCATACAAACTATTTCTTGTTGCTGGTTTCCAGTTTCATCCTAAACCCGGAAAATATTTTTCATATCACCCACATTGTTTGGCCTGGACGTGATAAATATGTCGAACGATGTAATAAATTTAAAAAATACCAGGATACAGGCATTTATTTACTAGCCTATGTACGACTAAATTGTATGTATGACAGTGTTTTAAGTTTTTCGTTATGTCTATTATATGATTTAAACTTACTTATACTTCTATGTTTAATGTTTACAAAATGTTCAGCACTGATGTTAGTTATCCTATTGTTGCAATCAATTATATTTGTTGGATTAGATCTCCCCTATTGGAGTTCTAGTTTTTCTATGATATAACTTGTCTTTTTGAAAAGAAAGTTTTTTTTTTATAATTTTCGCGCGCCTAAGGGTTGATACCCTTTGACTGTTGACTTGGAGCGGGCGGAAAGGTAGAAGGATTAGAAAGGAAAATTCGTTTTTTGTAGGTGGGAGTCCGAATAGGACGGAGAGTTTTTTCTTCACTCCGAATCATTCGAAGGTTATAATTCACACTATTTTTTTGTGCTTGAAACTCTACAACAGCCAAATCTACGTGTCAGTATTATGCCTTCACACGCAGCATTTTTCTGTCTGAGTTCCAATTACACAAATGAGAAACTTGAAAAACTTGTCAATGGGAAGGATTCGAACTTTGACCCTCCAAGTGAGAAGCGATTGCTAATACCACTACACCACGGCCACACCTTAGTCTGAATAAAAGTAAAGCCCTCTCAAATCCATAGCTTCCGGCCTAAAGGCTGTAGCAAACCCAGTTCGAACAATAATGCTTTCGTATGGAACACACAATAAGCACTTATACTGGGACAAGTTCATTTTCAGCTTAACACCTTGAAACATTTCCGTTGTCCTACTACTCTTACACTCTATAACGACAATTACACCATTGAATTCAACACTGCCATATTGAAGGCACTGCCATGAAGGCATGTGATGAAAACGCAAAACCTAAAACAAAAAGCATGTACATATTTCTCTTCCCAATTCATATAGATACTTCCGTCGGGCATAAGAAGCCTTTCCATGAAATATTGTATAAACTAAGTTTGGAAGAAGAGTCTACTCTCCCTCCATAGTATGACTGACTTCACTTACCTCTGTTGAATGTAGCCTGGCGGGTAATTCCGTTTGCTCTCCCGACGAGTTGAATGTCCAATGGAATGTATCTGCTGGCGGTGACGCATCCACTTCACATTTCAGCATTAAAGTTTCATGCTTGAGGGCGCCCAACAGCTCCTCATGATCCATAGAACAAATCGGTGCATCTGAAATGAGATTTTCAAGAACGACCATCAAATTAGACATGCCAACTTAAATTGAGAAATGTTTTTGGAAAATTTTCCATCAACGAGAATACAATCCAGAAGCCAATATGTACATTCCAAATGAGAACATTTGCACATTGTACATTGAACACATACTGTATTTGCAGATCCATAAGGAAATCATGGCAGAGTTTGCCCGGATACAAGAATTCAGTCTATAGAAGATGACTACGTATGAGTGGGTGAACAGAGGAAAAGGATATTAAAGTTAAACTTATGCAAAAATCTTTCTTTTTCACTTGCCTTCTGGCAGTACAGTCAAGAATAACTAGTTTTAAAAAGCGATCCGCCGTCCGTACTTAACAGGAAAAAAAAAGAAAAAAGAAGCGAAAAACACCACTAAAAACACAACAGCAACTACTGACAAACAAAAATAAGGAAAATGGTGTACAAAAACTGAACTGGAATACATCCTGCCCAGAAGAAAGAATGGACAGAAAATGTAAAAGAAACAAAATTGACAAAAATCCTTTGTAATTCACCAGCGAAATGCTAGTCCTTTCATACTTAAGCATCGTAAAACCCTAAGATGGAGTTGGCTTTTTTGAGGAGATGAGATACAATTGTTATGCGAAAATGTTCCAAGGATTGTTTCTTGCTTGTGGTTTTCTCTTGTTTGTTGTTTTTTTTTAATAAAAAACACAATCCTGCCTAGAGCAGAAGATACTGGAAGGAACACAATGTGTTTTTGATTTTTGTTGTTCAAATGGAAAATAAAATCAAATCCCTACCAAAAAGGAAGTGGCGATAGTTTTTATGGTCTTTTGTTGGCTAAGGCCAATTCTATTGCAAGAAGATTTTTCTTCTACTCTATTGAAATAACCTCGCTTTAAAATCGAAACAGATAGAGAAACAAAAATGGAAATATTTAAGATTTTTTTTTATCGTGGATATTATTCCGAGTTTATGTTGCAAAGAAAAGAAAAACGTCCAGAACAATGTTCTCATCATTGGTAAAAGTTTAGAAAGGTCAGCATCATTTCACAATTATAAACACATCGCAGAAATTTTAAATGCGTTCTGCTCGATTTCTTTTACTTATTTCAAAGCAAACATTTTAAAGCATTTCTATTAATATTAAAGATGGTAGATGACACTTGCTTAAAAATTACGAAGTGAAGTATGTAAAAGGATTACATTAGAGACAACCCATTTTCCCAGCAGGAATTCTCAGAACTAATAGTGTTCATCAATTTTGTTATCAAAATTCGCGGTCAGTTGATCGCTTGGTGTAAAAATTCAAATCGACTTATTTACTTCATAATGTTGCCATGCCAGTTGAACAGAGAAACGCCAGGAGTGAATTGAATATTGCGGGTGTACGCGAGACAGTTAGTCAAAACCGCAATCATTGGACTCCGAGGCGTTCCCAAGAGGTTGACATCTCCTGATCTTCTGTGGTATATTGTATTTTGCGAAAAGACTTAAGTATACGTTCGTATAAGACCGTATTGACTCAAGACCTAGGAGTGAATATCGAACTTTCGCACTAGATGTGTTCCAACAGCAACCATTGTATACAAACAAAATTTACTGTTTGCTGTGATTTTCGTGCTGGAGGTGTTATCGGGTCGTATGTCTTCCGGAAGGATGCTGGTAAATAGGTTAGATTCAGTGGACATCGGTATCGGTCAATGTTTTTTTTTTTTTTTTTTGGAACAATTGGAACGGTAATATGATATGTGGTGCCAATAGGATGGATAAAAGAACAGTTTTATTAATTCTGTCAATAGGCCGCTTCCTTTATACGATTAAACACCTTCATAGTCTTCCTTTTGAGGCTGCTATAACTGTCTATAGCAGTCTATGGCAACAAGATCATTTCGAGCCGAACTTTTGACATGGAATTGCTGGAATATCAGTCGAAGATATTTGAATGAATGCCACATTCCAAACTCAAATAAAAATTTCATTGACAACTTTAATATACGTATTTTCTATTAAAAAATAAATCTTGTAGTTAAATTGAGCTGATAAATTATACAAGAGACAGACTCACCTCCACACATGATAAGAAGATCATGAAAGCGATTTATTCCTCCAATTATATGGAAACTAGTCAATTTAGAGCAGAATGAAATAAAACGCGAGTGTGCTGTTGAGTATATGTTCTTAATTGTGCCACTATCCGCACTGGAATTCATTGCAAAACTGATGCTTCTACCAACGTCCCACAAAACCCTTGAACACTAAGCGTGATTTTCTAGAATATCAGTTCACAAAAAATTTACTGCAAACTGTCCAGCTAGGAAGCAAATGTTGGAAAAGCTAAGACCTTTCACTAACTGAAACATCAGTGTAACACAATTTATTTGTTGTCGCAAGGCACTCTGTCTGAGAGGAGGCTTTCTGGTCCTCATCTGACTTTCGGTGGACGCCATATGGTGGGACACTTGGATTTAAGCTCTCGCTAGGCTACACATATTCAGGAAATAGAACAAAGTAGCTGTTGACTTGATTTATTCAATCTATTGTAGAAAGATATTCCCAGAAGGACAACAACTGACACGAGAACTCCGCCGAGAAAATCAATGTTGTTTGCTACACATTGACTATGTGAAAGGCGAATTCCTTACATAATCGTTTCGAGGTATCAGCTGCTTCTTTTAAAGCAAAATACAGCAACTGATACTTCGAATCCGTTAAATAGTTTTTCATTGATCTCAAAATAAAATTATACACTAGAAATGATATCTTAGTGTAGGCTCGTTCAAATCTAACGTTGCCGCTTTAATTTATCGTAGCAACTGCATGCAAAACGCCTACGGCCTTCTTCTTCTTGTTTAAAGTTGTTGACGATAAGCCGAAAGGGAAATTCATGGAATTGAAAATACTATTACTAGGTCTAGTGTACAAGAGGACTAAATTGACCAGAAGATGTAGATTTGTTTGGTCATGCAGTAAGAATAGCTTAAGCCTGTGGTTCAAGCATTGAATGATCGCTGATGTCAGTAAGCTTGATGTGACAAGTTGAAAGTTGCGTGCCTGAGATCAAGAAATTATGATTTATCAAGTAATAACATTCAATAGTTCGAAAGCCCTTTAAAATAATGAAAAAAAAAACAAAAGTTTCTGAGTAAGGGACAGTTTAAAGGCAGTGCTAGCTTTCCAGAAGCGAAACAGTGGTTCAAATTATCATCTGTTTCATCCATCCAAAGTGCATCAAAAGCGCTAGTCCTGTGCTCTCAAAACCACTGCAGCGTTGAACCAACCGAGAACAGCGGAAAAGAAATATACATAAGTTGAAGGCTGCAGCAAATTGATAAAGCACAAAGGCTCATCTATGGATATTTGGATGCGTAATACCAGAAGTTTTGAGATGCCATCAGCGAACGTCGCATAATAATTTTTCAACAGGACTTACGAGGGGCGTTCAATATATTCTCGGTATCGATATGAAGGAAAATGCGAATTCAATTTAAATTATTTTTATTTTTCAATATAATCTCCCCTAACATCAATGCATGTGTTACATCTTGAGATAAGCTTTTTTAAACCCTCAAAAAAATAAATTTCCTCTTTCTCTGCAAAATACCCATTTATTGCCGACTTGAGTTCTTCATCATCTGAAAATCTTTTTCCACGAAGACATTTTTTCAAATCCGGAAACAGGAAATAATTACTAGGGGCAAGGTCTGGACTATAGGGTGGGTGTTGGATTTCTTCGAAACCACAATCTCGCGCAGCAGCCTTGGAAACTCGCGCCGTGTGAACAGGAGCGTTGTCATGAAGAAGCAACACACCCGCTGCGAGTTTACCCCGTCTTTTCTTTTTAATTTCCTCCCGCAAATTATGCAAAGTGGAAGCGTACGATGTGGCGTTTATGGTTTCACCTTTTTTTTTGTACTCAATGAGCAAGATTCCCTTTGAGTCCCAAAAAACTGTGGCCATGAGCTTCCCGGCAGACGGAGTGACTTTGAACTTCTTCGGGGGGTCTGTTCCTTTTTTATGCCACTGCATGGACTCTTGTTTGCTTTCAGGGTCATAGTGGTGGACCCATGTTTCGTCCCCAGTAACAATTCGATCCATAACACCGTCCGCGTTCTCACTACACATCTCCAAAAGCTCTCTACAGCATGCGATTCTCACTTTTTTCTGAGGCGCTGTGAGCATTCGTGGCACCCACCTTGCACTGACCTTTAAAAGGTTAAGATGGTCATGAAGAATGGTGTGAATGGTACCAATTGAAAGCTTGGTGATCTCTGCCATCATTTTCACCTTTATTCGGGCATCCTCAAGAACAAGTTTTTCGACTTCTTTGATGCTTTCTCCCGTACAAGCAGTAGCCGGGGCGCCGGAGCGGGGGTCGTCTTCAATGCTCTCTCTGCCTCTCTTGAACTCACTTGACCACTTTTGCACAGTTGATAATGAAGGTGCGGAACCCTGGTAAACAGCCACCATCTCTTCATGAATAGTTTTTTGACTTTTTCCTTGCTTAGTGAGAAATTTAATTATAGCGCGATGCTCAATTTTCACCATCATCGTCTCAGTTGCCATTATGATTCTGTTTAACTAGAGATAAAACGCGAATTAATAATCACATATATATGAAATTTTACATGAATGCACTAAAATAATAGTACTACTTGATAAATAAGTCAATTTATATATACAACCACAGCTTCACCCTGATACCGAGAATATATTGAACGCCCCTCGTAAGTCGATATTTTCAATATTAAAAATATTTTTGTTTTTGAAAGAGAAAAGTGTCGACCCCAAAGCCTTTATTTATCACTCACACATGGTGCAGCCTGGGAGCCAAGTACCGCTGACTGAAGGTAGGGTACCCAACCCCTGCGAGACGTCATTGTCGACTGCAGAAGAGAGGCGGAAGGGAAAGTATTTGCGTCGGCGCACTTCTTTGTCATCAGAATAGTGGAAGATGAATGCCATATACGGATCAACGGCGGCTACTACAGCTCTGGCCAGTTTGAATTAATTAGTCAGTGTCCACTAGGACAGTGTCCATGAGCCAAAGTCGGTACCTTGGAGTAGAGATGGCATCTCGAGAAACCTGAATGATGTTGACGACACAGAGACTTGACTACCCCCTGATCAATCAACTCGATTGATTATATTACTATCGACGTCAGGCACTTTGGTTTCTGAATGACCAAAGTTTCGAGAGGCCAATATCGACTTGGATCATTTCCTTGCTGCAGCCATGCGGATATTATAGGCACGACCGAGTAAAGTAAGACCACCAAATTTTAACATCAAAAAGCTGCAATTCCATGGCAGTTTCCCTCAAGCTCTCACCGATGGGAATGTAGTCAACGAACCATCAGAGAAGCTGCGCTGCTCGTGAGTTCTACGAAGAAACAAGAAGGAAACAGTAGACAATTTTCGGAATTAAAATGAAGGAGTACAAAAAGATCGTGATCGATAAAATGGTATTACAGGTATTACAGGACGTTGGAAAAATTCACCAGATAATGAAATGAACATGCTAGAGCTACAAAACCAGATTGGAACCCTGCAAAGACGAACATGGACTATTTTTGAAAAACTATCATAATTGATTTTAATTTAAGTTGAAAAATTGGTCTGTAGACTTGAATACGAATATCGTTGATATCTACAAATATTTTGTATCCATCAGCATACCAGAATTTTGATTCTCTTGTGACCACTCTCAGTCCTTATTTATCGGATAGTAGCTCATATTACTGACAATTTGTGTCTCAGCAACCTTTTTGGTTGAAAGCGCTGCCTCCTTCTTATCAAATTTAGATTCCACCACAATAAAAGAAGAAATCCAATAAATTTAGAACCATCGATCAATCTAAAAAAATGTAATCAAATATAACTCACACTCAGTCACACATCCATTTCCCAATTACAAAAAAAAAGCTTGCTTAGCACCTGGTGCAAGAAAAAGTATATTCAATTCCCACAGTTACAAGGACACCTGAGGATTTTTCCAAAATAGGATTTTCCAAAACCCTTTCTTCATTCAATTATCGATAGTAACGAGTCAAGGATACTTCTGCAAACCCTTCACGTAATCGGAATGAAATCCGCCACTACAAATCTTTTTCCAGCAAATGCTCACACTGAGCCCTAAGGGAAAAATATATCTAAGCTTTGACTTTCATAAAAGTGCAATTTTTATATCACAATCGTCTGGGCAAAAAAGGACGATAGAAGGTAAAAAAAAAACATGTTGTAATTGAAAAATGGTTCACGCCAACATCCAAGAACACGAGCCTTTCTTAAACTTAGCACGAAAGTCTGCAACAAATTTGACACAATACGGCAAAAATAAAAAATGAAAATAAAAAAAAGGCTACAATAAATCGAAATATTTTACTTACATCTGACTCTAAGCGTGACGGGATTGCTGGTGCCTTTACCCTCGGGATTGGCCGCCATACATGTATAATCACCTGCTGATGCTCGTGTCACGCTCTGCAATACCAGTGATTGATCTGAGAGGATTATTCCTGCCGAGATGTTGTGATGCAATTCATTGCCCTGTGACACAAAGGAAAGGAAAATAAAAAAAATAAAAATAAAAATAAGAAAAGGAAAACAAGAATTCATCACATGAGAACGATATAACAAAAGACAGTTTCTAGAAGAGTGATAAGGTTACATAAAACAAGGACTCTAAAATAGAGCACGGAGAATGGGTGTTTCATCAAAACGTCTCCACGTCAAACACGTGCTACTCCTGTAAATGGCGTATCCTTTAAGGTTTTTTTTTTAGCCACGACTATCAACTCTTGTTGTGGAGGGCGCCATAGAAGAAACAAGAGTCAAGTAGAGATATAGTCCAAAAAAGGACTAAAACAATTTTGTTTTTTTCTGATTAGAGAGTGTAAAGCAGCTCGTCAAAAGCGTTGCCATATCGGGGGCAACTTTTTGCAGTAAAAAAATTAAAATATGAAATAGGAAACACGTATTATAGTTAGACTTACAATTTTTCACCAATGGAAAAGCAGAGTCTCTACTGACTGTATGTTCTATTAGGATGTGCAAAAAGTTATTACAATGCAATCTGCAATAGATGGCTTTGTCCGCGTTTATTTGCATCTGAGCGTGACATATATGCCAAATGTTTGCTAATAAAAAGTTGGCACAATTCGGTCGAGTTTTGTCCCTGCAATTGTGGTTCGAACAAGGAGAATTTTGAAGAGCATATTAGCCATATTTTGCTGCATTACTTCAAAAAAGGGAAGAAAGTAACTGAGGCAAGCGAAAAAGTTTCGAAAAGTCATCGAAAAATAATAGTGCTAGAACTGGTTCGTCCGATTCCGTGTTGGCAATTTTTCTGCTGATGTCCCTCATCACTCCGTTAGGACTTATGAGATTGAAGACGACAAAATTAAAGCATTGGTGCAAGAAAATAAGCATTCAACGACTCGGGAGCTTGCTACCGTTTTAAAAGTGTCCATTCAATGAAATAGACTGACTTTATACTATAATTGCTTACTGCATGTGTTTAAAGAAATTCATCTGACGAAAATAAAATTTCAGTATACGAGATACTCGTAAAGCATCGGAAAGGCGAACAAAGGTGGAAATCCATCAAAGGAAGGTAAATCTGTCAACCTAGAGGCTCATCCTTGAAGGCCAGTCTAGGGCCGAAATCGAGGCAGTAGGAGAAAGAGCTCTAGCAGTCGTTGCTGAATGGGGAGAAAGCGTAGGGGTAAGAGTGTCGCAGGATAAGACCGTCTTAATGAAGCTCAAGGGCAAGTTGAACGTAAGACGTCGGGCTCCTAAGATACATTTGAACGGCGTTGGCATTAGATGTGTGACTGAGGTCACGATGGGTGAGTGTATGAACTTCATGCCTCACCTAGTTCGTACTAGACTACGTATGCTGAGTGCCGTAGGCCAGGTAAAGCGCATTTTGCGATCTGACTGGGGACTCAACAGGCGTTCTGTTCATATCATATACGATCTCCTATTTGTTGCCTGTGCAACATATGGAGCATCGGTATGGTACGACAGAGTTATGACTGTTGATGGCCAAAGGCGGATCCTGACTTGTCAAAGAGTAGCCTTGCCTCGCTGTTTACCGATGTGCCACACTGTCTCCACAGAGGCAATGCAGGTGTTGCTTGGAGTGCCACCTCTGGATCTGGAAGTGATGCGACGTGCTATTGCTTTCAAGATCAGAAAAGGTCTTAAGGAACTTGCAGGCTATGGGCATCACCTTTAATGGTGAGACCTACGATGTCAGTGGAATTATCACTGATACCGTACGGTTTAAAAGAACCCGTAGTTTTGCAAAAGAAGTATTTAACAGAAGGCGCAGTAGGCAGCTAGCGGGTAGTCTGTAGATATTCAAATTGTTGCAAGGCCGCCAGTCCTGGGCAGTGAGGTGCCCAACTGGAAGTAACCTCAAGGTTGCGAAGCTCGACCGGAAGCTATATTCTGGTACCACGGGAGGTCAGGAGCCCCCGGAACTATGGTTCCGGCCTGACCTAGGAGTTGGCTCCCTTGTGGGAGTATCGTGGTGGCTGTAGGTTTATACCCAAAATCGCGGGGAGAATGGACTGAATGGATCTTGGACATCTCATGGCTTAGCATATGTCGTAGTGTACTACGACCTGTGCTGGGCCATGGGATTGCTATGGAACCAACTGGTTTATTCGATGTGGAGTTGCATTGCAACCGGGTGCCATGACCCACAGAATGGCTGAGGTATTAGATAGGCGTCGACCCTTCACCAAAGGGGAAGTTCGTGCCTTACACACGACTTCGAATCTGGTACTGGTGGTAGTACTTGTACTACCCGATGGGCGCTTATCAACGCATTGTTTTGATATCTTGTGCGAAGACGCACCGTAGGCTTAAGCCCTCACGGCAGGTACCTACGTTAAACACAAGAGACATCTGTCAACCTGGAGGAATTGAAAGGAACTTTAGTATTAAAGGCACTGTTGATGCTAAGAATATATAACAGATTATTACACGTTGAGGACGACACAAACTCCGCTGTAAGGCAGAACGAACCATTCAAGTACACAAATGAAAGTTCAGGTTTCCGTCCACCCAACCAAAATGAAGAAGACCAGATGGCCGAACTGCTGAGCTTTCCAGGACAGCACGAGGTGACATAGTAGATGACATCATCTCATACTCAAGTTTTGGTCGGAGAAAAGTATCCTTGATGAATGGAATATTTCTTTTAATTATTATTATGGGCGCAAGCTTAACCTTCAAATGTTAAAGCATAGTGCTGGGGAAGGAAAATTTTGATGGTAAAGCACGTTGGTAATATTCAATTAACGAAACTCAAGTGCACGCTATTATTATAGCGCCGTCAATAACACGACTTATAATACATTAGTATCCGAACGATTATACAAAGAAATACATACGCACTCGTATGACAAAAGCAAATGAATTCCATCTAAAATCACCGACGCTACAAGACATTTATGTAACCATATGTAAGTTGCCCAACATAAAAAATAATGGATTAATACTACCTATGGGATGCTAGGCGCACTTTATGGGAAAGGTAAGAAAAGTATAAAAAGATAAAAAGAAAAATATTACAGTCTGTGGCAGAACTAGCTAAACGGTTAGGAGGGATTAATTGGATCATTTGTGCACCATTCTTAAGTCCAAGATAGCTTAAGCTCCTGAAGCTCCTAAAGCAGCAGGAGGTAACTTGGTAAGGAGCATACACCTCTACACATTTGTAAAATATGTTCGGGCGAAAATAAACCCAATGAGTTGAACTTCTTCATTGTTTGCCCGACCCTCAAGAAAGGAGACTTCCTAAACTGCGCCAACCACAGAAGCGTCAGTCTTCTTAACATCGCCTAAAAAATCCTCTATATCTTATTGTGTGAGTGCCTGATGCCGTTCGTCCGCTATCAATTCAGACAACGACACCAGCGTTGACATAAAACGAATAACTCTTGCCAATCGCTGCTTCTTTGGGTTAGGCAATTGACTAGTAAAGTCCTCTCTCGAACATCAAAAGTGACCCTATATAAGACCTTAATAATCACAGATTGCTCTTCACTGCTTTACGAGGAAAATTTGTTGGCCTCCATAGATTCGAGAAATCTTCGAATTCGCCTCCGAGGGACAGCGCAGTAGATGAAGACCGCGACTCAGGTGGCGTACGTAAATGGAAGGCGACGTCAACCAACTTAGCGTTCGAAACTGGAGGCAGCCAGCTGGAGACCGAGCTGGCTGCAGACGCTTGTTGCTTAAGGCCCAGGTTCACTCCGGACTGTAGCGCCACCCTAAGCAAGTAAGTAAAACAGAATGCCACAAAGCCTGTTATAACTTTGAGGAAGAAAGGGATTTTGTCTATCATCGCTATTAACTCTGGTGAGGATTCCTCATCTGATATCAATCAATCCCTGCTTCTTGGATGAATAATAGTTGTTAAAAAACACTAATGAGGCTTAACGAAGCTTTCGAAGCTTCAATACGGCTTGACAAGCTGGGGTGGAGCTTACAATAATGTGATGGAACCATTACTTATAGCACAAAAACACATTGTCAGGATTATTTGTAGAAAAAGTAGAATAACAAGTAGCTGGCCATTATTTCGCGATCTAAAAATTCTGCCTTTGAAATACCTATATAAGGTCCTAAAAGTTTTTTTCATTCGCAGTGGCTACAACACAATTTTTTAGAAATTCAAATGCATATGGATTAAGAGTTAATTCTCAACAACTTTTGAAAGTTCCAGTTTCCCAAAGAACACATTTTACTAACTTTTACACTGTTTCGGCACCTACGCTATTTAATAGATTACCTTACGAAATAAGATCGCTTAGAATGCGGTATTCTTTTCTTAATTAAATAAAAATCTGGCTATTTTCATTGGATATTTCCCAAGTCAAAAATTTGTTTATGAGCATAGTTTAAGTTCAATTGTTTCTATTGTTTGTTAATCTTGTTTGAAATTGAATTTATTATATTGAATCTATTTTATAATATTATTTTATTTCTTCCTTAATAACTTAAAAAAAAAAAACACCACAACTGTTTTTGGGTCATTCGCTACTAATCTTTAATCGATTAAAGAATGAACCTTTTCTTTTTCTTTATTCCTCAATTGCTTATATTGTAAAGCATCATCCTCAAAGATAAGAAAAAATAAATGAATTAATAAAAAAAAACAAAAAAAAAACGTTAAAGTTCTTATCATGCTAGTCCAAAGTTTGGGCCCAAAATCACAATCATTTGCGAAGGCAGATGGGATATTCATGCGCGTTTTAAGTGCAAAATTCTTCCAACGATTATATATGACAGCGAACTCTATGAGCGACTTTAATCTAGTGAGAAAAGAGGACATCAGTCGCCCGAAATGAGTACGACATGTACGAGTAAAGCGAATGAATACTGTCGCTCTGGCGAGAAGAGTTTTCAATTCCTACCCGGAGGAACATTGAAGTTGAGAAAGAACTCACCTTACTTGACGTACAAAGTTTTTAAGTTGGCCAAAAACCGCGCTAACTGAGGAAGTTTATTTAAATTTGCTCTTATACACCATTCAGGGTTTTGGCGAATGCCAATCAAGGTGTCAAGGACTTTTGTTTCGTTTATATCTGTACTACTCGAGAACGATGACTCCACAACCACATCATCTCAATCAAATACAACACTCTAGCCTGCTACATTCTCTTAAAGGATTCACTTTGAGTAAAGAGATTTAAGTTATTGAATCCAAGCCCATCACAATGGTGAACTGGGTACACTCCGCTCTTATCGATTCTTGAGAGTTAATTTAGATCAGTAGGACGTTTGTTTTCATCATCATTTACTATCCATCATTTAGATTTTTTGTATATTTTCTATTCTACGATGGATTTATTGTAGTAGAGGAATTTTTTTTGAAAATTTGTTGAGCGTTGAAACTTGACAATGTAGCTTCCGATAGCTGAAATATGGGTGTATGTCAGATGGGAAAAGCACACCAACATTTTCAGTTACTCGTGCGTGAAACATAAGTTTCTCATTTTAGCAAATATTTCTCCACACCCAGATACGTGTCAGTCTGTTTCTGTGTAGATCTTGCTTAAATTTGAGGTTTCATGAACCTCTCAGTGTATCTGCGACAGGTCATTGAAATATCAACTTTGCTTTTTTGTTTGGGCAGGATCTTACTAACAAGATGATGTTTTGGAAGGGAAGGGTTCGCAGTGTTAACAGTTATTGTATAAGAAAATTTAAATATATTAGAAATAACACCGCTCTTCCTTCTTTTTTTCAGTAAAAACGAGACTAAGGATACAGGTCGTGACTCTAATTAGCTCCTCATGGTAGTATTGGCACATTTACTTGTATTTATCTTTCGATTAAAGTTTCCCAAAATAATCAGCAGTAGATAATTGAAAAGAGGTGGCAACGCTGCTCGTAAGGGTTTTTTTTTTATTTTGTGTTCCTTAGTGCGGTGTGAAAAGCTTTGGTGACGTGTGAACCGCCATTGCTGACGGATAGAGCTTGGCGTTAGAGCATTGGAATTATTTTTCTTTTCTCTTTCATTTACTGTTTTTTCCGCTTCTTTTTTTGTTTTGTTTTGTTGTGGTGAGGAAGTCTTTGGCGCGCAAGCTAAAAATGTGTAACCATAGTAGACGACAACCCAACGTACAGGATAATAATGAGTGTTAAGGAGTGAAAAAAACGCGAACAGAACAAAAAAGAGCACGAATACTCGTATAAAAAAAAGCAGGTACACGTACGTACGTATCCTTCACATGCATTCATTTTCGATAATGCGAAATGAATAAGTAATGAAATTTACTTTGTATCCTTTTGAAGCGATAGAGATAAGAAAATCCTTACAAAAAAGGACTTTCTTCGTCTTCATTAGGATGGAGTGGAGAGGGAGTGACGAAGTATCTACCAAAAGCAAAGAAGCTATGAGATGCTCTTTAAAGTAGGTTATTCCATCTTCTTCCTTCTGATGCCCTCGTGTCGTTATTCCTTCAAGTTGGTTTGGATCCTGGTTTCAAGTTCTTTTTTTTTTTTTTTTTTTTTCTGAGCGTTAATTCAACGTCCAATGTAAACTGGCGACACAACCGTAAGGAAGACGAGACAACGAGGATAATATAGGGCGAATGATGATGTTGCAAGCAAATAAGGGCAATTTGCATGCGACAAGATTGACGATGACGACAAATGAGAGACGAGTATTCGTAAGATTGCATTAAGCGCTTGGAAAGTAGCAACGTTGAAGGAACCCGAACTCGTATAATAGTTGTAGCGTAGCGCGTATTTGAAACGAGGTTCTTTTTTTATGCCAAGGGAAGATGTAGTATAGACATAGTATAGTGAGCGAATCGCTTCCACTTAGGGTGAATTAACTGTGAAATTAGTTGAAGTTTCTAGTTATGATGTTCGCTGAGATTGTTTTGCGGCATGAAAAAGACGAAAAATGTGATGCGCACATAGTAAGAGCAGCTTGCGCTTGAAGTTGCTGCAATGTCATAGAGATTGGATTGCAGGAATTTAATTTGACTGTTAGATGAAGGGAAAGAACTTGACGGTACTTCATTTAATATTCAGATGAAGAGCTACTTATCGCATCGGGAAACGATTAAATTGTAATTTAAGTAGTTTTTTTATTTTGGATGGAGAAGTGTGTAGCTCTCCTTACAATTTGCATTTTACATACAATTTTGACATTTTGACGTTGTGCTGCGATGGTTTCTGTTTAATTTTAAATAAATGCACATAAATATTGTACACATGTATATTTGTTCGAAGATTTGAAAATAATTAGTTACTTACACCATGGAACCATGACATCTTGTATGGCTTTGGGTTGGATTGAATTTGGCATTCAAAGTAAACGTCATCGCCTTCCTTAATGTCATCAGGATTCAATGAAGAACCCATCTTCATAAGAGCAACTGGTTGATCTAAAAGCAGAAGAAAAACAAAAATGAATATGTAAAAATTGTTCTACACTGAACGTGTTTAATTCAAAATACACATGATGTTGGACTTAGTGGATTGGATTTGGGGGAAGAACTGTTAGAAAAGGGAATAATAGGGCCGATATAGATAAACTCAAAGGAGACCGAAAGGGCTTAAGATTTGTAATTGAAGATTGGCGCACCTAAGAAGTGTTGGTTGGGTAGAAATAAAAATATCGATAAATCAAGACAACCTATACCTATTACGTCAGTGTTTCGGGGTATCAATTGACTTTGCAATATTGACATCTTCTATGAGTTTTATCAAACGGTCTTGAATCCCATCTCGCAAGTGGAGCGAGGTCTGACCAGATATGGGCATTGTACCCGAATTTTGGGTGTACACATGTTTTATATAGGTATCGAGCCCAGCTTAGATAGGGTTAAGTTTTTCTAACATCGCTTTAAGAAACCTAGACATTTCACAGAATTTTTGGCGACATCCGATGTTGGAGATTGATATCATCCCTGGTCATTTAAGTTCGCAATGTGTCAATGTATTTCATTTCATTTCATTTTATTCTGATAACTGTATTTTGAATTGTGATAAATAAAATTGCTTCAATCGTGTTAAGAGTGCGGTTGGGCTTTCTTTTTCCCCCTACATTTTGGTGCCTCCTATGAGGTATTGTCACAATTTATTCTCATTAGAGTGGTTTTTCATCGAGGTATACTAAACACATCGTTTGTAATAAAAAAATAAGAATTTCTTTGCATTTCCGCTATTGGAGCAACACATTCTGTGCGTGTATTTATGGCGGCGCTGAATTTACGAGCGGCTGCAACAAATGCGCTTCAACATGCGCATGACCGCGTGACTGCAGCTGGCCTCGATGGTGCAATACGGCGCATTACAAACGGTTCGTCACTCAATACGTGATACTAGTTGGAGCGGCAGCGGAGGAAGAATGGGATGAACATGCAAATCTCTGAGAATACGTGGACACTCAGTAAAATGCAGCGTGTGTAATACTCAACCGTAGGTTGTTACAGCTCCAGAATGCACACAAGGCTTCCCAAGATGTTTTACATGGACGAGACGATCATGGAAAATCCCTAACATCTGCAAATAGAGTGGACCATGCGGTCGGATCCCGTTACCATTCCGACCTTTGACGGTGCACTGCACATTTGGCTGGCATTTCGAGACTCTGGTGCACTGTATGGAAGCATATAAATTAGGTAAGCTGCGAAAGGCAATAGATCCTGTGAAAGTCCCCCTGGTGGGTGCGATTTATTCAGGTGGGTATCACGTAGTGTGGCAAGTTCTTAAGACTCCCTACGACAATCGGAAGCTTCTTGCGGAAGTTCATGTGTCTCGTCTTTTGCATTTGAAGAGCGCTGTGCACGAGACATCAGATGAGCTGTTAAGAATGTTGGACACGGTGCACGAGTCATTGCGCGCACTCCGTGTAATGGAATTACCGGTGGATCAGTCGGATGCCTTGGTTGTGTCGATTATTGTGGCGAATCTGCCTCTTACTACGCGGCGGGAGTGGTGTATGGACTGTTCATCAACTGAGATCCCCAATTTGGCAGATTTGTTAGCGTTTGTGGAGAAGCACGCTCAGAGCCGTGCGACAAACGTGATTCGCACCGCCAATCGAGTGGAGTCAACAACTCCACGTTCTTCCCGTGCTCAGCCGTTGATGAAGTGTGACGATACCAAATCAAAATGGATGTCTCTCCTGCCAAGGTCCGCATCGGATTACACGCTATCGACGGTTATTGGATAAAACTCCGTCTCAACGATTTGCTGATCTGAAGAACTCTGGATTATGCTTCAACTGTTTAAGGACTGGACACACACCAACACAGTGTCCTGCGGGTGGCTATCGGCGTTGCGGTAGGAAACATCACACCATATTCTGCCGAGAATCTTCTTGGCTAGCTGCCATCTCAGCCAAGAGCAGTTGCTACCATGACACAATCGTCATGACTAGGACATCACACCGTCTTGCTAGCAACAGCGCGAGCTTTCATATCTGGTAATTTGGAACAGAGAATTTCGAATCTTTAGTGACCCTGGATCACAGTTG
The DNA here is from genome assembly GCA_949129095.1 of Volucella bombylans. NCBI lineage: Eukaryota > Metazoa > Arthropoda > Insecta > Diptera > Syrphidae > Volucella > Volucella bombylans. Next base: position 81,671,998 of record OX422140.1, read on the forward strand.
AGTTTTGTGAACGAATGTCTAGCCAATCAGCTTAGTCTTTCAAGGGTCAGATACGACGCAGCAGTAGAAGGCATCGTCGCATTTGTACAAACTCGCACAAATGGTAGAGGGAGGCTAACGATTTATTCAACGTACACCGATTTTGAAGTGCAAATCAACGCTCTGGTGCTTCCTTCCATAACGGCTGTGACCCCCGCAGTGCTCCTGAATACAAGGCAGTGAACTCATCTGTGCCGCCTTCGACTGGCTGATGTGCGTTTTGCAGAAACTGGACATATAAAATCGATTGGTTGGAGCTGACGTATGGGGTCAGATAGTCGAGGGTGAAATCAACACCGGGAAACCAATCGAGCCCTGCTCTCAACGCACTCGTTTGGAATGGGTTGTATATGGCCCAGCGTGCACAACCTCAACTAATGCACATCCTCCTCATGCATTCTGCGCTCGGGTGAACGAGGATGATCTTCAATTAGAACACTAGTTACTAAATTTTTGGAAGTTGGAAGAGGTGCCCGAAGGTGGTTTGGATCAGGACGACTGCAAGCGGATATTTTTGTCAACACTTGCACGAAAGGATGACGGTCGCTACATGGTACACATTGCTTTCCGTGACGAAGTTCCAGAGCTAGGAGATTCTTATGCAAACGCCTTGCGACTTTTCCATGGGCTCGAACGGCGCTTGTCCGGCAATGAGGAGCTGAGGCAGAAATACATTTGTTTCATGCACGAATACAACGCTCTTGGTCATATGAAGCGTGTTGGTCAACCTGGCGATCACACGACCTGCTACTACATCCCACACCACGCTGTGTAGAGTAAGTGTCGCGTCGTATTTAATAATTCAACAAGCAGCAACAATGGAGTTTCGCTGAACGACACACAATTGGCGGGCCCAAATATCCAGGCGACATTGGTTCATGTGATCTTCAGGTTTCGACAGTATCCGATTACGATCACAGCAGATGTGGAAAAGATGTTTCGCCAAGTGCTGGTGATTGCGAAACACAGGGACCACCAACGGATCCTCTGGCGAGAACCCAACGCAAAGGAGATCTCAGTCTTTCGCTTAAGAACCGTTCGTATGGCATGGCGTCCAGCCCCTTTAACGCTGTGTGCACCTTACACCAGTGTGCCCTTGACAACATCTGTTTGGCAAATCGAGAGCAGGGTTGTAAGGCACGAGACACAATTTTATCTTCATTCTACGTGGATGACCTGTTCACAAGTTGCTGTCGTGAGTCAGAAGCAGTGCTATTGGCTACTAATACCGACATGATACTACCGAGGGGTCTCTTTAAGTTGGAAAAGTGGAACTCGAAGTGTGCACAGGTAATCCATCAATTAACTGGTAACACTTCTTCTTCCACAGAGCTTTTGATTGACCCATCAGTGGCGACGGTGCTTGGTCTACACTGGGTCCCAGCAGCTGATGAGCTGTTCTTTAAGAATGAACTAGATAACCGTAATAGAACACCAACTAAACGACGAGTGCTTAGTGAGGTTGGCCAATTGTTTGACCCCACCGGACTCTTTGCACCGGCGGTCATTACGGGCAAAATCTTCAACCAGACCCTTTGGTCTGCTGGCATCACATGGGATGCTTCCCTTCCTGAAGAGCTGAGGAGGGTATGGATACAGTTTCGCTGCGCTCTACATACACTTAACGAACTACGAGTACCCAGATGGTTGGTTATGTACTACAATGCAGCTACTACCATACTGTTGACAGCCCGTACTAAAGTAGCCCCTCTGACAGGCGCTACCATCCTCCGACTGGAGTGTCCTAGTGTCCGTGTTGCATTAGCCCTGTAGGACAAACAGTACTACTTGTGATCGGATTCGGCGGTTGTTCTGAGCTGGCTACGCAAACGCCCCACAACGTTAAAACCGTATGTCTCCATTCGGCAAATACAAGAACTGACAGCTCCGGATACATGGTATTATGTCCGGTCAGCGCAAAATCCAGCTGACTGCGCAAGCCGTGGTTTGGTTGCACAGGAGCTTTTACGGCATCGGCTATGGTGGCGAGGCCCTGAATGGTAAGTAACGGGCGCACTGCATTTAATGAGAATGGAGAAACTCAATCCGCCTGAACTGGTCTGTGCACAGAGCGAACAGAAAGCATCCCCGGTGACGATGATAGCCGTAGTCAGGGAGAAACTTATGACGCGAAGAAATGACAGTCATGCAATAGAGCTTAGTGCAGCGACTACTACTATATATTACGGTGGTCCCCAAGTCGGAAACATCTTCGGCGCTCCATCTTCATCCCCGAGGAACTGGATCGTGCTCTATTGGTACTCCTGCGAATAGAACAGAACAGTGCATTCAGTGTCGAACTTCAGGCTATTCGCAGTGGATCTAATATACCTAGCTCAAACCGATTGCTTCCATTGAACCCCATTCTGGATGAGGATGGTATTTTGCGTGTAGGTGGACGGCTGGATAAGGCATCAATACCGAACGACTAGCGTTTTCCACCTGTCCTTCCGAAGAGCGGAGCCTTGATATGGCTGCTCATCAATCAATTACATGCTAGCACTCTTCATGCATGCTATTAGTAGAACCCAACTAATGCTACAAATGATTCGTCAGCGCTACTGGATTTTGCATGGGCGACAGGCGGTTCCGAGCTTTCTCCACCGGTGTGTGATCTGCAAATATTGGTTCAGAAAATGGATTCTTTATCGAGGCAAAGGGTGACGAGCACTCGACCCTTCTTGGCATCTGGTGTGGCCTATTATGGACCGTTCATCATACGTGTTGTGTTGTATGGGGACGAAAGCGGTCCATATAGAAGTCGTCGATGATCTGACAGCGCAAGCTTTTTCGGAAGCATTCACGAGGTTCGTTTGTCGACGAGGTCCATGTTTGGCCTTATACAGTGACAACGGTACGGCGTTTGTGGGAGCAAGAGTAGCCAATCGTGGAACTACGTGGAACTTCATCACACCCAGCGCCCCACACCAAGATGGACTGTGGGAAGCCGCGGTTAAATCCACCAAACATCATCTCGTGCGTCTGGTTGGAGCACAGGCGCTCTGGTACAATCAGCTTCAAACATTGGCCGCACGCATTGAGGCGTGTCTGAGTTCCCGTCCTATCACTCCGCTTTATGATGACCCGGATGACAAGTTGGCGTTAACTCCTGGCACCCCGCTAATTGCTATACCGGAGCCGAGAGCCGATGACGTCACGATCAGCCATGTCAAACGATGGCAATGGTTGCGTCAGGTGCACCAACACTTCTAGCGACGCTGGAGTGAAGAATATCTGACGACGTTGCAGTTGAGGAGTAAGTGGCAGCGACGCCAGCATAATATCCAGGTCGGCGACATAATGACTGTGCGGCAGGAGAATCCTCTGGCGTTTGGGCCGAGTGACAGCCATTCACCCGGGCAGAGATGGATTGGTCCGCAACCTTACGATCAAAACTGCGAGTGGGACATGTACTCGTGCAGTGCAGAAGCTGTGCGTACTCTTAGGGGCTGAAGATTTCGAACCCAGGGGTTCGACTGGGGAAATTGTTGGAGATTAATATCATCCCTGGTTATTTGAGTTGGCGGCCCTTCCTGCCAATGTGTTTCATTTCATTTTATTTTGATAACTGTATTTTGAATTGTGACAAATAAAATTGCTTCAATCGTTTTAAGAGTGCGGTTGTGCTTTCTCTTTTTCCCCTACATCCAATATGTAATCATTCCAACGTAGGTTGCCGACGTTGCCATTCATGGACAACGACTGGGTGTTTAAATTTCGTTTAAACGACAGCACACAGAAGCAGACAATAAGCAAGGACGTGATTCCGGAAAATGATATGATAATAAGAGAGATTACTGTCGTCAGCAAATGTACATATATGTATGCTTATTTACTTAGGTGGCGCTACAATATGACTGAGCCTAGGACTCAACTAGTAAACCACTCCAGTTAGTCCGGTCTTTAGCTATCTGCCTCTAGTTGTATACTCCAAGTCGGTTGAGGTCCCCTTCTCCTTGTGCGAGCTACCTAAGGTGAGGTTTTTCTCTCTAACCCACCGGTTAGATGTGAAGACTCCGCGGGTCGGAGGATTGGAGTTCATTGCCTCCACATATCACATCCATCTCAGGCTTCTGATGTGCAGTTTTCTGACTTGTCGATGTCGCTGTACAGCTCGTAAGGTTCATCGTCAAATCCTCTCCTCCAAAGGCTAACGGCCTTATATATTTCGACGGATTTTTCTCTCGAAACGGCTGAGGATATATTTATCTGTTTTGATAGAGTCCATGCTTCAGCGCCGTAAAGTAGGACTGGGATGATCAAGGTCTTATACTGAGTCTCCTTTGTTTTTTGGGATAGGGCCTTACTACTCCATTGCTTTCTTTGCTTAAAGAAAAGTGATTCTTCGTTTCGTTTCTGCTTAGGTGTTGTTGACAGAATTTATAGCAGAGCCAAGGTACACAAAGCCGTTTACCGCTAAACACATTTCGACAGTTTTCGTTTCAATACTAGTGAAAGCACCGGTAACAATCCACTGTGTTCTCCCAATTATGTCGATACCATCGGCGTACGCTAGTATTTGCATATTATTACATTGAAATTCTTAACATTAGCTTGTTTACAAGCTTTCCTCAAAATCAAGCCACTTGTAAACAAGGTACACTTCATCATCATTTAATCAAATTCTATCTCCAACTTCGCCTTCTGAAGAAGACAAAGCTGAGAGACTGAACCTTGGCTTGGAAACACATTTTCTTCGGTTGCAACTAAGTGACTCGCAAGTCAGTGTTGAGGGCGTTGAGTAAAAGAAAACATCTCCCTGGCATCTCGGTCTAATTCGCAACATTTAGAAATGAACTTGGAATAAACATTCGTGAAATATTTTTTTATTCACGTGTCTGATATAATTAGGTATATAGATACTTTTGAAAGATTGTGCCTCCAGTGTTCACTTGTGAGTTCCCCACAATTCTCTCAACTATGATCTTAAAGAAGTCATGTGACAGCGCAACACCTTGTCTAAATCGGTTTTTGACATCAAGGGTCTCCCCTAAGTCGTTACCGACCTTGACGGATCAGCGAGCGTTCTCAGTCGTCATTCTGCCGACTGGGACGAGCTTGGGACGGATGACGAAATTAGACATGACCCTATACCTATATAGATCGTCTCTATAAATGCTGTCATATGCAGCCTTAAAATCTATGAAAAGATGATGGGTATCGTTATGGGCTTCTTGAGTTTTGTCCAGGATCTGGCGGAGTGTAAAGATTTGGTCGGCTGTGAACTATCCTGGTTTGAAACTGCACTGATAGGGGCCAATCAGATTGTTGACGAAGGGTTTCACACGTTCACTCAAAAGATAATATCGTGTATGCGATGTTGAGCAGACTTATAATTCTACAGTTGACGTAGTTGAGTAGGTCTCCTTTTTTTTGTAGATCTCAACTGATGCTGAGATTCCATTCATTATAACTTCTCAGCACTTTGGCTGCAACAAGATGGTGACCCGAGTCAACCACCACAATACTGGGTAAGCCTCCTCTGTCTATTGCAATGTGATCGATTTGATTTAGCATTTCATGATCCGGAGGCCGCCATGTCCGCTTGTGTATGTTGAGATGAACAAAACATGTGGTGATATTTCGTCTCGCCGCAAAGTTTGCTTACCTCCCGAAGATATCCTTCTTTTCTAAACTGGCGTCATACTTAGGACATTGCTCATATGTCTTGTCAAGGAGCTCGTAGAAACATTTTTGGGTGGTGTCATCCTTGTTTTCCATAGGTGCATGGGCGCATATTAGGTATATTTTAACAAAAGTATATACAGGAATTTAATAAGAATTGGAGACAGAGCGGAACCCTAGTCCACAACAGCACTTATTTTGTGGATATCAGACTTCAAAGTCTCCAAGACAACTTAAATTGAATTAAGTTTCGTCATTTCCAAACCATTGAGGAAGAGATTCATTAATTCGAAATGTACGCACTTGCCACAAAATAGCCGGAGGCCGATCTGGCAAATTACTTAAGAAATATTAAATGCCACTGTCTTGGTTTCGTAAGATTGGTGTAGACTTTGATTCCACTTTTCGGTGGGACATGGCATCAAATTATTAGTCCTGGATGACATTTATATATTCAGCTGTGTTGGAGAAACAGATGGTGATGATTTGATTGTGCTCTTTAGAGCAGGCAGACGCTACGTATGACATGCAGTATAGCTATATCATGTGCATATATCTGAGGGCAGACATAATAACTATTAATTAAGCAGTGAGTCGACTATTATCCATTATGGCAGTGAAGATAGATTGTCGCTTTACCCCTTAATGGGGTAATGTCAGTTGAACTACTTAGCAACGTGTAAGGAGGCAAATTCAGATTTGTATCCCCTGTACACTTTTAGATTTTGCCAGGTATTAAAAAGTTTAAGTCTCTGGGGAGCCTAAGTAGGGATTATAAAAAAAAATATTTGCAAACCACAAAAATAAGGCGGTAAACATAAATTTGATATCGATTAAAATCTCTCAGAAGACAGATTTAATAACTCTGATCACTCATTATGAGCTCATTGATAAATTGTGAAATCTCATAGGAACAATGCTTTATAAGGGATTACCATGCCTCAGTTCAATTCTCCAAGTTTAGAGGAAGAAAAGGAGTTGTAGTCATGATCCGCGGGATTAAGGTGTAAGCGTTCAAGGATTAATCCCCTTAAGTGGTAAAAAGCGGTAAAAATATAATCGAGTGAAAATATCCTTGCAACATTCTTTCCCATCAGACTGTATCTATTTTAAATAAATATATACTTCCAAGTCTTTATCTTTTGGGGGCAAAGTACCCCATAAGCAATTTTCGTAAAGGTTATATCTGGTCGCATTAAAGCCTTACGTACGAATATCCATCATATGGCCATCGCAAATTCAGATTAACTTACAGGACTTCTGCAATGCTATACCATAAAAATTCCGTCCGATTGTGTCAAGGAGAGGAGTGTGTGTACTGTACCTATAGATATGTATGTGTTACTGAATTTTCGTTTTTTTAAAAGCCCCGGTCAATTTATTTTATATTTTATGCCATCAAATACTCTCTCTGACAAGGATACTATCGCCATGTATTCGTATTTCGTTCGTATTTCTGTTTCTGCAAAGTAAGGACGTTCCATTTATGAGGTTGGGTTAGCTTTAGCTTTTGTTGTTTATTTCACTTATTTATTCATTTATATTTTTTTTATTTTTATTTTTTTTATCAAGAGTGTTTGTTTGTGTTTCATGTCGTTGTTGCTGTTACTGTCTTTTTTTCGCTCGTTACCATTTACAGTATTCGCTGTCCTGAAGGACTAAAACAAATAGAGGACGCGAACTTTTATGCAAATAATGGGGGGCAATATAAATTTTAACTGGCTCATGCGGGGCTCTTTCAATTTGAGTGGTCATGTTGTTTGTTGGTCGTTGGCTTGACGGTCGGCAGCAGTTGTTGGTTGGTCTCGTTTGTTACTGGTCGTCAGCGTCATTTCAGGCGGTAATAACGTTTTAGCCTAAGCATTTTTCAGTACGGCTCTTCTGGCTTGCGTTTGATGGGAAAGCTTTATAGCTCAGCGGAGGTTAGACATTTTTACAATGGCATGCGGATAAGTGGCTTTATGGTCTTGGAATGGGAGGGTGGGATATGGTATAAGTAGGATTCGATATTCCAAATAATTTTTTTTTTCTTTTCAATGTAAAATGGTTGGATCCAACGGCTAAGCACACTCGATTTCAGTTGATCAATTATAGGGAACGAGAGAACGACAGGATTAGTTGGAGTAGTTAGCTATGTCGTCGTGGCCTATAAGCACTGGGTTATACTTACAGTGAACAACCAATCGCCATTTATCCTCGAGAGCACTATCCATTATGTATTGATTTTCTGCACGGCATGTTACATATTTGCCATCGTCCTCACGGGTGGGTGTGTATGTTAGTATGCTTAATGACTGATTATCCGGTTCGGAGAACTGTAAATGAAAATAAATTAAGTGATTTGAATTTTTCTTATATACTGGTACATATGTAGATGTGAAAAAGGGTGTAAGTCCAGATGGAATTTCCACCATTTTACTAAAAGGATGTGCCCACTCTCTTGCATTACCCCTAAGCACTATATGTAACCCATCCATCAAAACTGAATATTTTCCCGATGAGTGGAAAGTACCTTTTATCTCTCCTATATTTAAGACTGGAGACAAGCAGAAGGTTTCTAAATATAGGCCTATTTCTAAATTATTCATCATGCTTCGCTATATGGGTGTATTCAAGGTAGATCCACAGTCACTAATTTGGCAATCTTAGTAAAAAATTTTGAGCTCGGTTGTCAGACTGAAACTATACTCACCGACTTTGCTACAGATTTTTATAGAGAGAGCCACGAAGTGTTGATTCTTAAGTTGAAATGTATTGGGTTTAACAAAAGTATTCGTAAACATTTTTCGGACCATATTACCGTAAGATCTGGTGTTTCGCATGGAAGTCACATTGGTCTATTACTCTTCGTTCTCTTTGTTAACCCATTACGTCCAACTTTCCAAAGGCAACAGCTTTTATTCGCCGATTACTTGAAACTCTTTCATACAATTAAAACCGTGGAAGATTGGTTGCTTCTGCAAGAAAATCTGTAAACAAAACCTGTCGCACATAATTGGATCTAAGTTTAAAATCTTAATCTGCACCAGAAACAAAAATCGAATAATCTTTGATGAGCAAATTAATGAAGTTAGGCTTGATCTGGTAAATTTGAAAAATTCACAATTAACCTTACAATTTCATGTAGGCCATGCAATGCGTTCTGAATGCTTGGTTTTATTATTCGTAATACTAAAGAGTTCCCTAAACCCTTTACATTCAAAGCTTTTTATACATTGCTTATGTTAGATCTTTGTTAGATTATTGTAGTCCAATTAGGAGTCCATACTAAGACATATAATCTCAGAGGATATAAAAGGTACAAAACTGTTTCACGAGGTTTGTGGAATATCGAAACGCAGTCTCAATCAACTAGATGCATTCTCTTTTATAAGGGATATGAATAGTTGTCACACCAAATGTCTTTATTTACTATTTACTGGAGGCCTATGTGGCGATTAATCTGTCAACTGTCAGCACGCCACCGAAAACGCTGCCTCTGATCTTCTGAGTTTCATTTTGCTCACTCAATACAGACGATGACAGGCAAATCCTCTTCATCCGACCAACACGAGTTGAAGTAAGCTATATTCAAACTCAAAAACAGGAGTGCAGTAATGATCGAATAAATTCGGTCACATGAAAACTTGCTGGATAAGTGGATAAAAAGTATCTTTTACTGAAATCCTCAAGAAAGTACTCATTATAGAGATAACATTCAAAAAAACATCGTTTAGAGAATTCTGTCTACAATGTTATATGCATGACTGTCGGTTATTATTAGTGCGATATCGGACCGAAAAATTATTATACTGAAAAAACATTCATTTTATAACAGATTCCGGGAAAAACTAGAGAATTTCAGATCAAATTAGTAATCAATTTTATTTTTGTATTTTATTTTTATTAATTTTTAGGAACTGTTTCTAGCTTTGTCATCCCTGACATCCCTGTCAGGTTGTAAATAATGGCTACGCAATTAAGGTCCGAGAACTTTGATATTAAAAAAGAATTTAGATAAGTTTATGCATTGTCTTGCGACTTGTTAATCATCATGTTTAAGGAAATTATGCCAGACAAGCTAGCTAGCTTTCTAGGCAAAATCATGCATTTGTGAATGTAAATGAGGGTAGAATCTAGTATGCGCTATCAACTAGAAAAGACGTGCAGTGTCGATAAACCGGTCAGTATATCCTAAAAGATAGTTCTTACTTTGAAGTGGTTAGAGATTTTGTCTCTCGGCTCCGGTATTTACTTTGAAAATAACACCCCATCAGTCCTACTCTAGTATTTATATAGAAGTAAAGGCAGATTAATCTTTGACTGAGTTTTCACTCCGTTTGCGCTCAAAGGCTAACGAAGAAATTACAACAGCGAGGTTTATAACTTTTACATTAAACAGGTAATGCGGCTGGATATGAATGATCTGGTCCTAAGAGTTTTCGATTCCTATCCAAACAAGGAAGGCCTCGCGTTATGTGGCGGAAACAGGCTTAAGGAACATTAAGCGTAATGAACTGTAATCGCAGTTTCTTAGTTGACTGTCAGGTCCATTCCGGATTGTATCATCATCTTACTAAGCAAGTATATTTTTACATGTTGTGCCTATTTATTTTTTAAACTTTCTAAACTAGCATAGTACCGATAGAATCATATATATAAAAGACCGGTGGTTAAATGTTTATCACTTCTTCAACCCATTTTATTTCTTAAACTAGACTCTAACCTCAACAGTTTTTTTTTTATTTTCCGTAATAACTTTAAACCCGTTAAACCGGGCAATTGCTTGGTTGTCTTAGCTACTACTTGTTGCGAAAATAACCTGTTTTCAATTGAAATTCCTTAACGACAGAATTCGAAATAATATTTAAAATCTAAATGTGTCTCAATTTTATCACAAAATATTCAACTTACGTTTTTAGCCAAACGTTTAATTTGCTTGTTGCCCTTCCACCAGGTCATGATTGCTGCTGGCTTCGATCCCGAACTTCTGCACTCTACATCGTATGTTCTGTCGGCCGATACGAATTTCTCCTTCGTCAGAATATGAACAGCAACGGGTTTCACTATAATATAGACAAAATGTAAATGAGAAAATATTTTCGAATTCCAGAATTTCAAGGGGAGAACAAGGAAGGATCCCTCTTCATGCAGTCGCAATCAATGTATAAACTTAACAAAAGGACATCATTACAATGTCTGAAAACATTCATGGATGAGCGATGCAAAGTTTGTAGCAGAATATTCTATTGATGTAAAATACTCCAACCGATTGGCAATACCTCGACAGGACTGACTGACTATACTCACCGGTCTCTCCATGATTAGGCTCTGTCAATCAACATAACAAAGGCGCACAATTAAGAAGACATATTGAATGGTATTCCAGTGACATTCAAGCATTCGTATATGGATCCGAACTCATATGGACAAAACACTTATATGCTTATAAATAATTGGAACCTTCAGAAGCTGCATCAGAATCAGCATAAATGCATCAGTGTTGACAAGAAAGGACAAAAAAAAAAACACAATATACACATATACAGAGCAACGGACTGGTGTACAGAAGCATTTTTCAGTTCTCCTCAACAAAAGATCAACCAGAGTGATTTCAAACAGATACATACATCCACACAAACAAAATCAGGCATGCTATCTACAATAACAGTTAAGGAAGAAGAACGTTTGGATATTCGTATTTTTCATTTTATACTCACAATTGACATCCAGGATAACCACCTTGTTATTGGGCGGCGTTAGATTCGTATTGCTAGCTACACAGACCAATCTCGCATTCAAATGTTGTCTGCCAATATTTGGATATGACAAGTGGTTAACAGTCTTTCCATCCGGTCGATGTTCAAAGGATTCATCAATCACAGTATTGTCCAAGTACCATGTTACGTTTGGTCGTGGGCGTCCTTTGGTTTGTTTTTTTTTTTTCCATTTTTCCGTCCCGATATTCAACGTTAGCATTGAAATGAAATATCGACATCGATACAGTACCATGATGCAAACGGGTATTCATACATGAAATGAAAAAAAAAATAAAATGAAAATGAAAAACCAAGTTAAACTAGGCAGAATGAAATTTTCATTTAACTAAGCTACGCATCGGTCTAAAAAATTCGAAATAAAACAAAAAAAAAATGAAACAAACTATTGAAAGATAGACAGAACGGTCACTTTTCTAACTACGAGTATGTATAGATGGAGGCTGAAATGTATATTTGAGCGGTAGATATTTTATTGTTCGGGTCTTTTTGATTGCAACTTAAATAATTGGAAAATATCTCTTTTTCTATTTTCAATGAGAACGAGTACATTGATGGACAAATTTGGTTGGAGTTTAAATTTATTGGTCGAACATAGAATAGCTTGAGAGGTAAGATAGCCATTTCCAGGTATCTATTCGTAGATATTTGATTTATAGAACATGTTTGATGATTTGTTTTTGTTCAATATGAGAAAATTTGGCTAAAAATTGTATGCATTTTGCTCTCCTTTTTTTCTTTTGTTTGAAATGCATCAAATATATGATGGTTAGCTATACCCAGTATTGCAACTCTTTCATATACATCAATTGTGTTTAATTTACCTGTAAAGGGTAAACATCGGGTGCTGGTCGATGTCTATCCGAACTCGACTTGCCAAACTTATAAGTGCGAGTGCTAACTAGCAGACAAAAATAGCAGCACTGTAAGTGGGAAAGCGAATGAATTCCCCAGATGGAATCAACGGTGAAGACAAATGAGACCTTATCCTATTCCGACTTATTTGAAGGTCAGGCCGGTAAGAATTTATGAGACTAAGTCAAGGTCTTGGAAAAGAGATGGTGGCAGATAAGCCCTTAATGGAACAATAGCAGCACTCACATCCCCGAACGGGTTACTGGCTTCGGTGTAACCGATCCCTCATCAGAGGGGTATTTACAATGGAACTGGCCCTCTAGGGTGGGCGTAGTGCCGCCGGTGTAACTGCCGGGTATACGGATGGATCTACACCTTCAAACGAAATAAGTTTAATAGACCATGTGCAGTCTAACAACTATCGGAGGCCCTAGACTGCTGCAAAGTACAATAGATTTAACAGCAATTCGAGAATAGCGATGGCCTACACACAAAGAAAATGACAGACTGAGATATCTACTACGACGATTGTTATCGACGGCAAAAGCAGCAACTATTTCGATGCGTATTCGTTGTTAGAGGACGACACCAAAGATGGCTTCTACGAGCTTTTGGACAAAACCTTAGAGCAGTGCCCTAACTATGACAATGAAATTGTCCTCGATGATCTTAATGTAAAGCTAGTAAGAGAGGGCATCTTTGGTAGTACTGTCGGAGCTTGCGGACTTTGCGGCTGGGCGAAACATTGTCGTAACTAGCACGCGGTTCCCACATCTCGATATTGACAAGTCGACTTGGAAAACTATTGATCAATCAGCCGTCAACCAGATTGATCACATTTCGATCGACACAAGGCACTCCATCAGTATTATGGATTTACCAGAGGCCACCGTCGACCTGGACCACTACTTTCTTTCAGCCAAGTTACGATTGCTGATATCCTGAACAATGGAAAGGCATGCAAATACTATGAGGAATTTCGACGTCGGACAGCTACAATCGCAAGAGATCGCCAAATCCTTTTAAAGGGTCATATGCCGGAAGCATTAAGTAATGAAAACCAGTGGCAACATTGCCAAAAAGCCACAAGATCTGATGTGCTGGGTTTCACTCAGCCACCGCAACGAAACGCTTCGTTTAACGGCGAGTGCCGACAAGTCCATGAAGGTAAGCAAGATGCATGCAAAGCGGCGCTACATAGAAGGCGTAGAGCTGCTTAAGAGATACTACTCTATATTCGATATTCGAAAGTTTTACCAAAAGGTAAAAAAACCTGCCACGGATACAAGCAACTAACCGAAGCCTCTAGAGACGAACACGGGAACATCGTAGTAGAGTCGCTGCTGGGGATTTGGAAAAATCATTTCTGTGGACTGTATAACAGCAATGACGAACCAAATACTGGACGATGTGGACAAACAATTCCGTCCACCCGACCTGGATGAAGTGAAGATAGCTATATCTAAGATTAATTCCAACATAGCTACTGCAGTGGACGGCCTGACTGTCGAATTCTTCAAAGCGGAAGGCAATGACTTGGTAAGGAGCATACACCAACTCATCTGTAAAATGATGAATGGAACCTCAACTTGGTTTGCTCGCTTTACACTGCGACAACTACAGAGGCAGCAGTGTTCTTTACATCGCCTACAAGATCCTCTCATCTGTATTGTATGAACGCCTGAAGAATTTCATCAAAAATGTGATTGGTCCATTAGTGTGGCTTTAGGCCAGGAGACTCCACCCTCGACTAAATATTCACTCTACGGCAGATCTTGGAAAAAACCCATGAGCTTCAAATCGATACACACCACCTATTCATCGACTTTAACGCCGCGTATGAGAGCATCTAAAGAAACGAACTATACAGAGAAATGTTTAGCTTTGGCATTCCTGACAAACTCGTTCGTTTGTGCAGGATGACGATGGAGAATGCACGCTATTCTATCAAGGTGCGTAAAGAACTCACCAAAATGGTGAAATAGGTTTAATGGTCAATACATATGCTGTTAAGAAAGGATACAACACCGACATCGCAAACTATATAATACCCTTATAACCCCAATCCTGTCCTATGGCGTATAGGCATGGATTTAATCAAAAATGGATAAGGGTCCTCTTGGCTGTTTTGTAAGGAAAATTCTTCAGATGATTTTCGGTCCCGTCTGCATAGACGAGTGGAGGAGGAGATACAACAACAAACTGTACGGGCTGTACAGCGACATCAACCTATCCAGAAGAGTGACGGTCCAACGACTGAGGTAGAGCGGATGCAGAGCGGATGAACACCAAGCTCGGAAAAAAAAATGTTCGAAACCGCCCTCGACGGACAGTGCAGTAGAGGAAGGACGTGGCTCAGGTGTCGCAAGCAAATGGGAGAGGACCTCAACCAACTTATCATGTGAAACTGGACGCAGCTAGTTAAAGGTCTAGCTGGCTGGAGACGATTGCTGGTTGAGGCCCAGGCCAACCAGACTAATAACCATCAGATATATGCAATGAATGCCAATTTCGTTATACTGGTACTGTGAGATCTAAACCTCTACTACCAGAAATAAGTTATGAGTACATGTGAAAAAGATTTTTGGGAAAGGTATTCACTTCAGCACTTCTCTGATCTATATCATGTCAAGAGTTAAACTCAGAAAATAAATCTGTACTTGACGTGCTACTGACAAACTTCATTCAAAAAAAGGACGTGGGTCTTCTTACTTGAAAATATCATAAGAATATCCTGTCTCATAACCGTTTCAAGGCCTTGCTGAAAAATGCAACGAGAGACCGGCTATATTTTAATTGCTAAGTTCTGTTTTCTTATGTCGGGTGAGATATAGTGCATAGGCTCGGTTTAGATAAGCCACAAAACACAAATTTTGACAGAAAATTTCCCAATATAGAATCAGTGACAACGTGAATAGTTAGACGGTAATCTTGCGTTAGTTGCTTCAAAAGTCGGTAATTGTAATAGACCCTAGGAGAGTTTACCAAACAACTATGCCAAAACTTCTTGAGAAGTTATATGCTCATTAGCATTAAGCGCAGACGACCAGTGACAACATAACCATCGGAGATAGTGCATCTAATTTACTGGGTTTTGTCAATCCACCACATCAAAATATTAAAATAAAATATGCTCGTAGACACTAAAAGCAAGGGCAACAGACTACGGAAGCATTCGATCGAGACCATAGACAGAAATTACTGCAGAAATGATGATGCTTTTTCAAAAGAAAAAGGTGCAACTACACAAATCCTGAGAAGAAGCATATACTGATTAGGATAAGTAGAGTTACAGTCGGTACCTAATATTTGGAAGGAAAGAATACTTTTATAAACTGCTTTCCGGCGACTATTGCCGGTTTTTTTGCTATCAGGAAGAATGTGATATTTAAAGAATAAAGACGAATTACGAGTAGGATGCTGAAGTACATAGCTCCTTATTATACTATTTAAGCATCAGGAGTTTAGTTGGTAACAAGCAGTTCCAAATCATATGAAAAGGAAGACAAACATCTAGTTTTCGATGCACATTTAAAAAGGTCAACATAGACTGGAACCACTACCGGTGGTCAAGTGTTGTACAGCAGTGAGTAAGTACAGATGTTTCTTGTTTTTTGACGTGAAGGCCTGCCAATAAAAACTCAAGATTACGTGGTGCCTATCCATCCATGGGAGTCAGGATATGCCAGCCCAGCGCTTACTTACATTATGTAATACCAATTCGGAACCTGTGTTGGTATGAGTTGAGAGTTGAGACACACCTCAAACATATTTGCGATCTTAGGCAAGCCCCAGCACATATTGGCAACCCCCTCCTGCGACTATTGGTTTAATATATATACGGCATGAGGCTCCCACTAGGGGACTACATCATTCAAGTCAGACCAGGTCCGAAGTCCGTAGGGCTCTAACTCCCATGGTACCGATGGACTTGCGGCCCTGACATCCAAAAGGACCTAAAAGCGGACATTTTTAACTCTTTTAAATCGAAGCATACTTCAGTGACGTGAATGTGAAAGCCTTTAAGATAAGACCAGTACTACATTATGGTGGTCATAGCCTTGACGATTCGCCGGGGGCCCAATGTACAATTATAAGGTTGGAGTCGGACAGTTACTATCGTAGGAAGCGTCTGCCATAACCTGTCTTCAAATTCTAAGCCAAAAAGCATCAAGGGAGGAAGGTCACTGATGATGCTATCAGAAGGCCGTCAGAACTGCAGGATTAAATATGTTAGTTTTCACAAAGCGCACATAAATAAGAATCCCGTGGAGTAGCGATGATCGCCGGCGGGGACTTGCAGCCAACCAGAAGATATACTGTAAGACGCTGCAACCTATTGTCGAAATACAACATCAAAGCAACGAGGCTACCGAAAGGTATTAATTATTTTTAATTTTTTTACGTACAGGTTTTTTTTTTTAAATGTGAACAAACTTCAAATGTTTTTTTTTGTAAACTGTCATTACTATTTTGCTTGTCAATGCTTACGATTTAGTTAAGGTTTAGTACTCGCACCAGCAACGTATGCAAATTATTAAAATTTATTACGAAAATTCGGAGTCGGTGGCCTCATCTTTAAGAGCGCTAACGTCAATTTTCGGTCGTTATAATCGCCCCTTCCAACTCGTAATTCGTAATTTGGTGTAAAAATTTGTTGCTTAACGTTCCGGGCTAGTGAGGGAAAGAAATCCAAGGAGTGCTGAAAATATTGAGGCCGTACGTGCATCTGTTGACAGCGATCCAAATCAATTGCAGGAATTGGGCATCGCTCAGACAAAATTGTGGCGACTGAGCGACAACTGACTTAAGATCTAGAGCCATATGCCCATTAGAAGCTACGAACTTTCTCAAATTGGTCTCTGGAAATGGTTTCACCCGATTCGGAATTTCATCGCAAAATCATCTTCAGCGATGAACCTCATTTCTGTCTGTACTATTGTACTATAGTATTATACGTATAAGGGTATTAGTATTAGGTATTATTGCACACTAGCAGTTGGAATCTGTCTGCGACAGAAGTAACATCGACTTTTCATTTTATATAATTAATAAATACAGTTCGGAAGTAAATGAACAGTGCCTTTTATTTTAGCTGTAAAGACATTACATTGGCGACGAATAAATAAGAAAAACGCGTGCGGGAAAAAACAAAAAAAAAAAGTGTCGGGTAGTTTTAGAATAGCCACACGAGCATGTTCTGATAAAAAAAAATAGTGTCTCCGCTGGTAAAAAAAAAATAATTATAATGGCATATTCACCGAGAGCACCGACTTTCAATCACGATGAGGATGATTGGAACGTTTATAAGGTTCAACTAGAGCAGTTTTTCATTGCTAATGATATCGATGAAGGAACGCGAAATGCGAAAAAACAAAAAGCTAATTTAATTGGTGGCTTGTGCCCGACATCATATAAATTGCTGGAAAGTTTAATCCAACCATCTGTTATAGGTGCAGAGACAACCACCTATAGCATCTGTATCGCTGCGTTAAATAAGCATTTCGAACCAACAATTTCCGTATTTGATGAGAGAAATAAATTCTATATAGCCAGCAAAGAGAATAATGAGTCAGTAATGAAGTGGGCGGCTAGAGTGCGGGAGCTCGCAAAAAACTGTAAATTCGACAGTCATCTGGAAATGTCTTTGCGAGACCGTTTTATTATGGGATTACCAAAAGGCCCGGCTAAGGACAAGTTGTTTTTGGAAGATGCAGTTACACTTTCATTCCAACAAGCAATCACTATAGCATCTTCAGTGGATTGCATACAACAACAATACAACTCAATCGCGTACGAGGAGAGAACTCATATTAAAGCAGAACCTTCAACGAGCGCATTGTATCACAACAATACAAGGAAACAGCAACACTACAACATCAAGAAATCACTGACTACCGATGAGGCTGGAGCGACCGTTCATCCGGAGGAGAAAAGGCGTTGTTTTGTATGCGGTTATTTTAATCATTTGGCAAGTGAATGCAGATTTAGAAATTATACGTGCAACAATTGCAAAACAAAGGGTCACTTAAAAAAAATGTGCACAGTAAATATAAAGACAGTGTCGAATACGAATAAATAAAATTCTGTTAATTATATGGACGATAGTAGTAGTAGTGATGAAATGTCTCTTTTCTTTTTTAGTAAAACAGATTCTAAGAATGAACCAATTTCGGTCAAGGTGTTACTGAATGGAGTTGCGATGGTTATGCAGATCGATAGTGGATCCCCAATATCAGCTATCTCTATGTCCACTTACGAACAGAATTTTGATAATTGTAAAATGTTGAAAACGAACAAATTATTCAAGAGCTATAGCGGAAATTCAATAACGCCTATTAGGGCTATTCAGGTAACAATTGTTTACAATAATAGAAGTGTACTGCTGGAAATATTTGTGGTTAATTATGGGGGTCCTCCAATCCTGGGCAGAGATTTTATGCAGAAATTTAACATACAATTTCAGGGGTTATATTTTTGTGAAAAGCCGGGTTATGATTCGATTAACGTAATGGAGTCGTATCCGGAAGTTTTCGATGAAAAACTAGGCACATTTAATAAGCATAAAGTATCATTGAAACTTAAGGAGTGTGCTGAGCCAAAGTTTTTTCGAGCAAGGCGGTTACCTTTTGCTATTAAAAATAAGGTAGAATGCGAAATTGAGAAACTAGTTAACTTAGGGATACTAGAGCCTGTAGACTACTCTGAATGGGGTACACCAATTGTACCAATTCTTAAAAAAATGGCGAGATACGTATTTGTTACATTAACTTTAACAGTTATGTGTGGATCAGTATAGTTTGCCGAAAATAGAAGAACTTCTTGCTGAAGTTCACGGGGGAAATGAATTCTCTAAGCTCGATTTGTCAATGGCATATCAGCAAATTGTCTTGGCAGATGATTCAAAAAAATTAACCACTATTTCGACGACCAAAGGGTTATTTCAATATACCAGGCTAGTCTATGGATTAGCACCAGCACCAGCAAGATTTCAAAAAATTATCGAAAGACTATTATCGGGTATTAAAGGTGTCATAGTGTTTATGGATGATGTTTTGATAAGTGCTAGGAACAGAGGTGAACATTTAAAACTCTTAGCAGAAGTTTTAAATAGGTTGCAGGATGCAGGGTTAAAAGTGTCCAAATCCAAATGTGAATTTTTTGTAAAGTCGATCAAATACCTAGGACATATTATCGACAAGGATGGCCTTCACATGGACGAACAGCGTATTGAAGCCATATTACAATTACCCAAACCAAAATCGCTTGTGGAACTGCAGTCATTTTTGGGGATAGTTAATTTTTATAGGAAATTTATTCCAAAATTGTCTTCAACTGCTGCCGAGTTATATGATTTATTGTCGAAGAAAAATACTTTTTACTGGGGTCCAAATCAAGATAACTGTTTTGAAAATCTAAAAAAAATCATTAACATCAAAACAAGTACTAGCCCACTACGATGCAAACATTCCCCTTAAATTAATAGTGGATGCAGGTCCAAAGGGTATCGCTGCAATTTTGGTGCATACATACGATAGCGGAATTCAACGCCCCATATCGTTTGCTTCGCAAAGATTGTCAGACACAGAAACCAGATATTCCCACATAGAAAAAGAAGCTTTTGCTATTATGTTTGGGGTAAAGAAGTTTCACCAATATCTGTATGGTAGGAAGTTTACACTGGTTTTGGATAACAAACCGCTAATTTCAATTTTCGGGTCAAAAAAAGGAATACCGCAAATGTCGGCCAATCGTTTGCAGCGTTACGCTATGTTTTTATCTGGGTATCAGTTTGATTTAGAGTATGTTAATTCAACGAATAATATAGCGGATTACTTATCACGTTCACCGATAGACAATCCGAACATCGAGAAACTCCACTCGTCCGATGTGTGTCTAAATTATTTAAAGGAATTGGGTGAAATTCCAATAACGTTTGATGAAGCTAGAGAAGCAACGGAAAAAGACGAAATTCTGATAAGAGTTATTCAATATATAAAAAAAGGTTGGCCTGGGTATTTAAATGATGTGGATATAAAACCATATTTTTCACGGAGGGATGAACTTTCCATCGAGTCGGGTTGCATATTTTGGGGTTACAGATTAGTAGTCCCCACTTGTTTAAGGAAGTCTGTAATTAACGAGATTCATAGGACACACATGGGTATTGTTAAATCAAAAAGTTTAGGTCGCAGTTATTTTTGGTGGCCTTTGTTTGATAAAGATATAGAAGAGGTGGTTAAATCCTGTGACAATTGTTTAATGCATAGAAATAATCCGGGTAAGGCGCCATTAGTAAACTGAGAATGGCCTGACGGGCGATGGAGTAGACTACACATAGATTTTATGGGGCCAATTTTTACAAAGAAATTCTTGGTAATAAGCGATGCGTATAGCAAATGGCTCGAATGCATCGACATGGGAGACAATATTTCCAGCAGTAACACCATTAAGCATCTTCGTCCACTCTTTTCGCGGTTTGGTATTCCAAAAATAGTTGTAACTGATAATGGGCCCTCGTTTGTCTCGTCTGAATTTAAGAAATTTTTATTAAAAAATAACATTTCTCATATAACAAGTCCAGTTCGTCATCCTGCTACCAACAAGCTGAAAACGGTGTTAAGATATGTAAGCTAACGTTGAAAAGAGCTTTACATTTAAAAAAAATCGTCAGTAGAAGTAAATCAACGACTGGAATCATTTTTACTAGATTATCGCAACTCTATTCACAGCACTACAGGTATGTCACCGGCTATGATAATGTTAAACAGGAATATTAGAAGTAGATTAGATATATTAAATCCCTTAAGGAGTACGAAGAGTCAGAAGATTTTTATCGATGAAGGAGTTAGATCTAGGGTAGACATTATGCAAAAAAAAAACAGCAAACAAATTATAAAGGATTAAATACTAAAAAAATTTAAGTTGGGGATAACGTTTTAGCCAAGGATTATTCCATTCCGGGAAAAAAATCTTGGTGTAAAGGGAAAATTAAACAAGTTTTAGGAAAACAATACTACTTGGTGGAAATTTTGAATAAGCAAAATATAATTTGGAAAACACATGTAAATCAATTAATCTCATGTATTAATTATAATAACAATTTTTATATTCCTAGTTTGGTATTTGATCCTACAGAAAAAATTCAAAATTTTGAAAGGAAAAATCCAGAATTAAGTATTGAAAGCAATGAAACAAATAATGAAATTGTTGAAGAAACCAATATTAATGTACAAAATAAAATCAATAATACAGATGAAAAGCAAGATAATGAAGTAGAATCTAATACGGAAACTGAAAATGTTAAAGTATGCAGAAAAATTGATGGGAAACAATTTCAGGATAGATATCCGAAAAGAGAAAAAAAAAATATATAAATAAAAATTAAATTAAAATAATATTTTGAATTTGAGGGGGATATTGTACTATTGTACTATAGTATTATACGTATAAGGGTATTAGTATTAGTTATTATTGCACACTAGCAGTTGGAATCTGTCTGCGATAGAAGTAACATCGACTTTTCATTTTATTAATTAATAAACACAGTTCGGAAGTAAATGAACAGTGCCTTTTATTTTAGCTGTAAAGACATTACAGTTAACAAGCCAAATATGTACTATTAGATAGATCGCTCAGGCAAAATTGTGGCGACTGAACGGCAACTGACTTAAGATCTAGAGCCATATGCCCATTAGAAGCTACGAACTTTCTCAAATTGGTCTCTGGAAATGGTTTCAACTGATTCCGAATTTCATCGCAAAATCATCTTCAGCGATGAACCTCATTTCTGGCTTTGTTAACAAGCCAAATATGCACTATTAGATAGCTACAAACACCCATGAGACGCCACTAAACCACATAAATTGACTATTTGGAGTGATTTTCATTCCGGCCGGTCCCGTCTTTGGGCCGTGTTTTTTCATTGGTGATGATAACCTCCACGTTACATTTAATAGAAATCGCTTTCATGACATGTTAGAATGTTATCTTCGGCCGCAGCGGGCCAAATGAGCTGTTGAAGTCAAAGTTCGGTGTGGTTGTTATCTCAAGAAATGGACCAGTCATGTGGCCTCGCCTCGCTCGTGCGATTTGACACCTCTAGACTTTTTTATTTGGGGCCGCGTCAATGAGTCTAGAACAATAAAAAAGAACTCCTAGACGTGCTCAGAAGCAACATTGAACGCGAAATTGCCGATCTGTCGGCCGAAATGTCTAGAAGAGTGGTCGAAATTAACTCCAACGAATCGATGCCTGCAAACGCACGGCATATGAATTAAGTCGGGTTCCATTCATAATGGTATGAGATGTTGTTTGTTAAAAGATGTTAAAAGCTTTTCCGATATTTGCAACAGTTTGTGTTTTATTAAAAAAAAAATATAGTCTGAATGGATAACCCGATATTATGTGATGTGAAGACGCGGCCGGTATTGAAGATTTTGAAGATTTTGGAAGGCAATAAACGTAGATTAATGAACCATGGGACCAAAACGAAGGAAGGATGTATATATGGATGGATGGATATACGATCTAATTATACTTTTCAAAGAAATGATAATATGAAGCGCTTCCGCAAGCTCATCTCTAGAATTCGGTTGGTGGAGCGCATGACCAACGAATGGAATTTCGGCGTAGTATAAGTAATCATGAACAAATAAGATTGCTTAAACCGCATTAATTGCTGGGGTATAACGGAACTGAACATCGTATACAAGATCATTAATGACGAAGTAGGATAACGTCTAAAATGATCAATCGAACAAATATTTATTCTACGGCAAATCTAGTCTTTAGAATATCAAACTGATAATCAAATCATCCTCAACGACTTAATAGTTTTCATGCCTAAGAATTTTTATGATAGCGTTTCTAGAGATAAACTGTGCAGAAGAATGAAGAACTAGCACTGATATTGACATAATCGAGGATAGAAGCCACAAAAATGGATCTGGATTTCAATGAAAGATTAATAAAATATATGAAAATATCCAACAACGTTGTTATATGAAGAATATAAAAAATATATAGCGATATAATTTTGCGTTGGTAAAGAACTCAGTTTCTCTGGCTCCGCTCTTAAATTCACAGTGCATTCCTGGTCTCTACAGTGACATACACTTCACCAAAAGGCTGCGATTGCAATGGCTTAAATAACTATGTCATGTCGACTGCAAGTGCTTTAGCCAAAAGAACCTTTGAGCTCATCCGAATGGAATAATGCTGCAAAGGAAGACCACATACAAGGTATTGTAGTACTTGGGATAGGAATTTAAGTAAATCGTCATAAGAAAATGAAGACAGATGTCTGCCAAACATGTTGGTTGAGACTCAGAGCTACTCAGGCCAAGCTGATGACAGCTTATTAAAAGCCAAACTTTGATAGTAAAATCATTCGAAATATTTTTGATATCGTTTGCCATAACTTAGAAAATAAAGTTAAGAATAATCTTATAATCAAGTGTGGTCATGAAATCCTTTAGAGTAAATCCTTAGCGTAGACAGTACATGTCTCTCTAAGGAGAAAACAAACGAGTTAAAGTATATGGGTAGAGGTAGGAAGATATCGAGTAGATCATAGAGGCTGAATGGTTGATCTTCTCTAATATATTTTTTAACAGTTAATGTTACAAAATAAAAGGTAAGAAGCTATCAACAAAAAAACCCTTTTCCATTACATAATGTCTTAAATTATTCTTACCGCCTCCAACTTCACAAACGAGCACCACATCACTTCCCTCATTATAGGCTTCAACATTATTCGTTCTCTCATGACGTTTGGTGTCGTAGATAATAGGTCGTTCTGGAGGTACTATAATAGCAAAAAGAAAATGGTTTTTATAAAATGAATAAAAATAAATCACAAGGTCTATTTACAAGTATATTTATTTTAAGTAAAAATTCGAATGGAATTCATATTTTAATTTATATCGAAAAAGGTCCACAAAAGATTAATACTTTTCGAATTTTGAAATTTTTATATAATATTATCTGTTCTATATAAAACCTAGTTTCGTTATAAGCTATCTCATTTTCCTTATTTTTTTAACAGTTTAAAAATGTAGCAAGAATAATGCTATGCTACATTTTTCTTCCAACCTTGCGACGCACATGTTAAAGCTGGGCAAACGACTGCGGAATATCCAAATAATCCTTTAAGTTTAAGCGTCATTTTTCTGTCACAAAATGTGGCCGAGCTTCCATATGTTCTTAATCACTCTGCACTTACTCCTTGTGCAGTAACGTCAACGCAATTTTTTTCTAGTTGATTACAAAGTCTAAGCACTTTGACTCGATGATATCAGCTAAAACGATAGAACTGATTTGTAACCCGTTATCTACCACGACTTGTTCGCATAATTTGGCGGATTACTTACTTGCTTACTACTGCATTGAGGAAGAGGAAGTTAGCTTCGAACTGGGGGATTAATGTCCACGTCCTAGCTATCTACTGATGTGCAGTTTTTTGACTAGGTCTATGTCGGTGTACAGCTCGTATAGTAAATCGTTGAATCTTCTCCTCCAAAGTCCTTCAACGCAAATGGGATCTGTTGTTTTTAAAAATATCTATTTCTCGAAACGACTGAGGATATCTTCATCCGCTTTCGATAGAGTCAATGCTTCAGCGTCATAAAGTAGGAATGGGATGACCAAAGTCTTGTATAGAGTCTCCATAGTTTTTCGGGATAGGGCCTGACTACTCAATTGCCTTCTTAGCCAAAAGAAACAGCAAAAAATCGTAACAGCGATTCTTCTTTTTATTTCTGCTAAGGTATTGCCAGAATTAATATGGAAACAAAAGTAAACAAAGTCCCATACTACTTCTAAATTATAGCTGTCGCCTGTGTTCTGTCTAATTCGTTGTGTGTGTGTAACTTCTTTTCAGCAGCGTATATTGTACATGTCTTAGCCCACGTTTATCGCTAAAAATATTTTGGGAGCTTTCGCTTCAATACTGGCGAACGCACCAGTGAGAGCCCGCTATATTCTCCCAATTATGTTAATTTCATCGGTGTACCACAGTAGTTGCACAGACTTTTGAAAGATTGTCCTTCCAGTGTTCATTTGTGAGTTCCACATAATTATTTCAAGAAGCCTCGTGATAGCGCGTCATGGAGAGCGAACGTTCTCAATCGCCATTCTACACGTTAGGAAGAGATGCCATACCTACAAACGGCTCTATATATATGTATATAATAAGGGGTTTTCCAATAAGGACTTGACAACTTTTGTTTTTAAATAAAACGCAAACCATGTGAGATATTTCAACAACTTTATTATCGGATGAAGTACAATCAAAACATTTATGAATGGAACTCGACTTCGTTCATATGGCCACCGCAGGCACGTTTGCAGCGGTCGATTTGTTGGACCCAATTGTCAACGACACGGCCACACATTTCGGCCGAAACGGCCGCTATTTCGCGTTCAATGTTGGCTCTGAGCCCTTTTAACGTCGTCGGTGTGTTGGCATAAACCAATGACTTAACGTAGCCCCACAGAAAATAGTCAAGCGGCGTTAAATCGCACGAACGAGGCGGCCAAACGACTGGCCCATTTCTTAAGATAACACGCTCACCGTACTTACTCTTCAATAAATCGATTGTAACGTGTGCTGTGTGGCTTGTGGCATCATCCTGTTGAAACCACATGTCGTCCAAAACCATATCTTCTAATTCGGGCCAACAATAATCGGTGATCATGGGGCGGTAACGCTAACTATGCACTTCTTCTACAGCTTACATCTTTCTTCATGATATTATTTTATAACATTGGTAGCCTAACTCAATAAGTAATAATATTTTTCCATATTTCGATCATACTGAGGTCAGTCATCAAAGGCTTACCTTCTGTTCCTTATAGCCATTCTCATCTCATCGTTCCACTACTTCATTTCTTTATTTATGTGGAACGGATCTTTCGATACACAGCTAAGAGTTTTTCCACTACTCTTGCATATTTTTATATATAGGTATTATGTTTTAAGTGTTTTGTTTGGTGCTTAGTGCAATATTACATCCAGAAAATGACTTAAAGAAAATTGTAACCAAAGACTAAATTATTTGAGAGAAGTCAATTGAATTTTTCATTCCAAGAGCTATGAAAGTGTACTTCTCGAAATCCGTCATCTCTCGGGATTTTCTTGAAGATTCCTTCCAATCAGAACCTATGTCTTGGATAATTGTTTACAATTTTGTAAAATTGTTCCCAAACCCCTAACGGGATCGTGCTTGGAATCCCCAAATTGATAAACATCAAAGCCAAATCAAATGGCTACGGTCACTGTCTTAATTTTCTTTTTTTCAGTTATTTCCGCAAAGTCACCAAATACGCCCTTTACCACATTTTCTTGCAACATACATACCATCTGTAATGCCAATTGCGTCCTTGTACTCTCTACGAACACCTTTATCTAAATGAAAATCAAGACTATTCATAGCTAAATTACAGGCATTGCCCACCTGCCGAAATAAAGTCCTTTGTCCTTAATTAAAATTCTCCTCAACAATTCAAGTCACGCGAATCTATGAGTAAAAAATTATTTTCTATGTACTCGTATGTTTATAGTCGTATGCTTTTGCATTGAATCTTTTAAGCGACATTTTCCATCACAACCTACACATTCATACTGATGACGATTTTCTTCAGTTTTGTTGTCACCAAACCGGGCCATCAGCGCTCTTTGAAGGAAGCGTGGACAAAATTAAGAAACACGAAAGGACATTTTCTATTACTCGTATTTTGCATAATTTAATAAGTGCTTCGTTTGAAGCCACAAAATGTCTTTAATTTCTCGCAGCAGCAACGGTAACGACAACAGCAACGTTATTTATGTAAAGCATTTGATGGACTCTGTTAACATCGTGCCATGGATATTGGGTTTTTTTTTACAAAACAACAACGACAAAATTTGAAAAAAAAAGTAAAAACTGCGAAAAGAACAGAGGCGAAAACCTTTGAGTAAAAGAGGAAATATTCGAAAAAAGAACGTGATTTGCATAGAATTTATATAACGAACTTTTAATTTCTTCTTATATCCTTTGAGGAAATTGAAAGGTTGCCGAGGAGGCAGAGATGGGTTCCAATTTTTTTATAATTTTTTCTTCAGTTCTTTTTTTAAAATATATTCTCAATAGACCCCTGACCCTTTATTTTCAACCTTAGAACACGCAAAAGCATCTTCATCCTTCTCATCGCTAATTCAGGATTTTCATTTCCTTTTCTTCTTCTATCCCTCTTCGGATTTCTTCCTGTTTATTTTCTTCTTTAGTTGTGAGAAAAAGGAAAGGGAAACACAAAAAAAGCAAACAACAACAAAGTCTAAGAAAATGAGGAAAACATTCAAATTACTATAGAACATTAGGAAAATATTTTCTTTTAATTTGTGTCCCTTCAATGGCAAAGCTAATTAACGACCTATATTCCATTCGGTTTTTTTCACATCAATATTTGTTTTACAAATATAAATGTAAACATAAAAATAAAAATGAAAAAAATATTGAAAAAAATAATCGAGAGGAACGGGAAGATCAACTATTGAAAATTGTTTTTCGAGGAAAATTTTAGAAATTGTTTTTTTTTATGCAAAACAAGTCCAAAAATCAGAGTGGGAGATGTTTTCCTTTTATGTTTGTGTTTACTACTGAATTTATTATTTTCCTTTCAGTTTTTGTGCCTTTATCGTTAAATTATTGTACTTCCTGGACGGGAATTCTTGGAAGGGACGAGTTGTTTACCATCATTTTTAAGGATTTTGAAAAATAATTCAAATTTCTTCACTTACAAAATAAGATTTGATTCCAAAGCCATAACTGACCTCACTACCAATTATATCTTAAAATTAGAATCCAAGAAAGACCCTTCATTAAGTTAAGAAAATTGCTCAAATTCTCTGGGGCGTAATGGATTCACCGTAGACGAAACATGCAAACGTATTAAGGACAACAACCTTCAGATCTGCAAGTGGAATGTTCGGAAACTGAACAAGTCACGTGGAGGTTAGCAAGTAGCAGAGGCCCTTGTATCACGCAGATATCACCGCCATCTAGCAAGTGCGATGGGATGGGCTAAACATAAGGAGATGAAAGACTGTGATATGTGCATCCAATGATGAGCGCTACACGAAAAAGAAACTTCGCTTGTTTGGATGCAGATTTGCATATGCGGCAGCCTTAGACAAGAAGTCTTGAACATCCAACTGCAATCGCAGAAGACCACCAGAATCTTTGAACGCGTATCCCGAAATCTTTCAGCGGCTTCTATGCCGCCAGCATCAAATCCCGAAGAAAAGTGGCAACGCTGTCAACGTGCCACAAGAGGCGCCGCAACTGATGTGCTATCACTATGCAATCCCTGGTTTGATGAACAATGCCGGCAATCACATGCAGCTAACCAAAAAGCGTACAAAGCGTACATCAGCTTCTCTAGAAGAAGAAAACAAAATGCTCGCGATCGAAGATATTGAGAAGATGTACTCCAGGAATAATGACGGAAATTTTACCAACAGACAAAAAGAACGTGTCAAGGCAGGAAAACCAAGGAAAACCTGTACTGAACCGTGTAGAGATGAAGAAGGAAACCTTGTAATATAGTCACAGCCAGTCCGGGCTATAAGGAAAAACTTTTTCTGCAGACTGTATAACTGCTACGAAGACCAACATTTCGCAGTCCTGCAGAATAGACCTAGAGGCTTATAGATCTACCTTACCAAAATTAAATAAGGATAGCAATATCTAAGTTAAAATCCAACAAATCAGCTGGCCAATGTATTCAAAGCTACTGGAAATAACCTTGTGGAGAGCATACACCAACTTAAATCTCAGAAGATCTTATGCCTGATGAACGGAATCTTAGTATCATTTGTCCGATACACAGAAACTGCGCCAACCATTGAGGTATAATTCTTCTCAACATTGCATACAAGATCTTATCTGCCATTTTGTGTGAACGTCTGAAACCCCTCATCAACAACCTGATTGGCCCCTATCAGTGCGGTTTCAGACCAGGGAAGTCCACAATTGATCAAATCTCCACACTCCGCCAGACCCTAGACTAATCTAAAGAAGCCCGTATCGATATCAATTATCTTTTCATTGATTCTAAGGCTGCACATGACAGCATTTATAGAGACGAGCTATATACATAGAGCTATATCTAGTTTTGGCATCCCTACCAATCTCGTCCTTCTATGCAGAATGACGATTGAGAACGCTCGCTGCTCCCTCCAAGTCGGTAACAACTTAACCGAGACCTTTGATTTCAAAAAGGGTTTAGACAAGGTGACGCGCTGTCATGTGACTTCCCTAGCATCATATATGCTACCACTTCGAAAGTCTATGTATATACTAGTCGATTGTATCTACATAATTGGGAGAACCAGCTGTGTCATCAGTGCGTTCGCTAGTATTGAAACAAAATTTGCCAATTATATGCTGTCAACAAGAAGGAAAAATAGGACAGAACGTCACAGTCGACAGTTATACTTTCGATTTAATAAGCGAGTTTGGCTATTATACCTTGGATCTGCTAGAAATTTTGTCGACAACACTTTAACAGATATAAAACGAAGAATCACACTTAAGTAGAAAGCTCCTATCGCGAAAAACTAAGGCGACGCTATGTAAGACCTTGGTCGTTCCAGTTCTACTATCCTATCCTTAGTCATTTAGAGAGAAAAATCCTTCGAAATATATTCGATGCTGTTTACGTTGACGGGTTTTTGGAGGAGAAGACTCAGCGATGAATCGATCAAAAAACTGTGATGCGACTAATGCATGTGATAGCTAGGACATGTTGAGCGAAAGGACACCAATGCTCCGGCCTGCAGAGTCTGAAGATAATCGGGAGGGACAACGCACCAGAAAAAGACCTCACATTAGTAGAGATACTTCAACCAACTGGAGGTAATTAAAAAAAAAATAGGCTAACTGCAAAGGGTTAATTGTTGAGGCCCACGTTCAGTAAGGCTTTGCATTAATTGCATACCGAGAACTAGCAATCATACGCATACAATCTAAATAGCTTTGGATGCCTTTCAAAATTATGATTAACTAGATACTATATGTTCATGACAGTCAGTCACATTATTCGCATATACTTGTCATTTGAACTAGACGAAAGTATTTCAAATAAACGGATGGTAATTTTTCAAGTTACTAAATCAAATAATTGCCCAGTGCCTGTAGGAGTCAACATCATCCAACTTATCGATTGGAGTACTACCACAATGGCGAGCAATTCAGAAGCCCCGAACTCAGTTAATTAACAAGAGTAAATCTGATATCTCCAAGAGATGAAGCGTAGCGAAAATAATTGAAACAGCAAAAAGTCTCTGACAGACATTAGAAACTATAGTTTGTATGAAATACCAGGCTAGTGACTGGTTAGTTTCGGCTAATCCTCCAGTGGCAGACAGGAATTTGAACTCGAAAAGTAACATGCTGGTGGCTAAAAGGCTTCGTAAAAAAATATCCTCTATTTTTCTGAATAAAAACCAAGAGGCGAACCCCATCTACCACCAGAATTCACAATACTGCAACAATTTTCAGGGGTTTCTACATCTTTATGGAATTCCTTCAACCCACGTTAGGATCGACGCCAAGGTTATTGAAACCCTCTAACACATGAAGGAGTGATGGAAAAATGACCACAAATGTCCATTCGATAAGGGGTATTTATTTAAGAGGTGGTGGGTTTTGTCAAACTACTCGTAGCTGTCATCTCTTTAAGTGTGAATGTTGTTTGTTTTTAGTAAAGTTTATCAATTCATCGTGAATACACAGCAACCACGTTAACAAAGTTATGCAAAATAATATTCGAAATCTGTGTCCATTTACACAAGCTCATCAAGCACTCATCAATTTCATCGTCCAAGTAATAGTTCATTGGATCGCGCTATTCGCGTGGATAGATTTCATTCTTAGTTAACGCCAAAAAAAAGAATGAGATCAGTGCATTTCGAAGAAAATATCTTTGCAGTTGACGTTAATGTTAAGTCAAATCAAATCTGTCAGTTTGCAGGCGAGCATAAGAGCTTGTGCTGGTATCTTAGCTTATAAGATTTATTTATTACAAGAATTGAAGCCGTTAGATCATGCCATTCGAAATGATTCGGATTTTGTTTTTAGAAAAATTGTGTTTACAGATGTGTTTATACGGATACTTTAATATGCAAAATTGAGATATGAATGAATGAGTGGTGTCGTTTATATTATTTTGGCATCTTCGAGCTCGGATTAAGGTCAGTACATAAAGATACATATGTCACTCAAATAAGATCGACCTAAGTGCCATATTGAGACCAGTACCATCGATTTAAAATCAAAGTTCGGGGAGACAGTTATTTCAAGATTGGGACTGTAAATTGGCAACCGATATTCTATTTTCCGATTGACTATTTTCTGTAGGGGAACATGAAGTTACTTGTATATGAACCAGCTATGAAAGGCAATATACGGCGAGTTATTGCAGGTATACGGCCCCAGATGCTTGAAAAAAGGTAACAAATTGGACAGACAGGATAAGTTTTATAACTGCCAATCCTGCTAGTTATATGACCGAAATATGTGGAACTCTTGAATGATAAAGAAATATTTTGTAGGTAAAATAATTTAGTCGCATACGAGTATTTGTATTTAAATTTATTTTCCGGACAATTTTAAAAAAATCCGCTTTACTACGAAATATTCTATCAGCTGATGTGAAAATAGCACCTAACATAAATCAGAGGTACAATCGAAAATCACTTGATGTTCAACAAGAAGGCTTCTGCTATAAATCTTCTTGCATCAACAACTTAGACAACCTGCAGATCGTTATAGAATATATATAGGTCTACATTATATACAGACATAGGCTCCACTATTAATTCTGCCAGCGACAGCAGCGCTGCGGTTAAACCTGCCATTGAATATATCTTGCCAATCACTTTCTTTTTGCGCTAAGTTACCTCACTCCAACAACTATGGTAGCTAAATATAATATGTAATATTAAGTTCATTCGTTACGCCTAATTATATGTAATATGTGCAATTGCAATATCTGCCGGCACATGTTTGTAACTTCTCACAGTAACTATTTGTAACTATTCACAAAATAAATACTGGTGTACCCCTGTCCCCGAGACTCTTTTTAATCTTCATAAATGATCTCTTGTCTGACACTTCTAATCCAATGTATGCCTTTGGTGACGACTCTATGTATTGCTTATGAAATTTGTTCCCCAACTCACGTCTCTGCTCTTTGGCTGTATAACAGGAACGCCAGTGAACATATGCTTGTTCAATTTTATTCATACATTAATGGTACATTAAGATAGAAATCTTTTTTAGTACTTAGTAACTAAATATTGGAATTCAAGTTGACTTACGGCTACTACATTATAATTAATACTTAAAATTACATGATAAGGATTCTTACGTATGGATCTGATAGATGATGGTAATGAGTTCCAAAACTTAACAGTGTATATGAAAAATAAATGAGAGGAATTAAAAAGAATTCCAATGGTGAGAGATTAGGTTAGCTGTTCTAGAAGATCGAGTGAAATTGAGTCGGTTAAATAAATACGGCGGACAGCGTTTATTAATAATTTTGTGTAAAAAAACACAGTTTCTGGCATCGAGGTAATGTTGCAAGCTGCACCCAAGTAGTTCCCTAGTGTAGAAGGAAATATGTTCGTGCTTACGAATGTCATAGACATATCCCACACAATTATTAAAAGCGACATGCAATTTGCGCTGGGACAATGATTCCAAGCTACTATAGACTACTTCGGCATATGCAACCAGAGGCAGAATTAAGGCAATAACTAGTCTGTGTCGCGTCTCAAGTGGAGCAAAAAAAACGCAAACCCAAAGCTTACGAAGGCATCCGTAGATACGACCTACGACCATGTTGGTATGATTATAACCCGACAAATCTCGACTAATAACAAATCCAAGGCTAGTAACAGACTCTACGGCTTTAACTTTCGAGTTTTTAGGAAGTACGTCAGGCAGAAGATCTAGGTTAAACGTTATTTTGGATATTGGAATTACACGAGTTTAAGTCGGATTCAGTCTGTGAAGTCTTGTAGTCCATTTGTAACTGACCAAGTATAGACGCGTTGCAAGTCATCATTGATCAGTAGGGTCGGTTCGTTGATCTTGCAAAATAGTTTGGCTAAGTGTAATTGTACATCATCCGCATACACGTGAACAAAAGAATGCTTGCATACTGACGGTAGATCGTTGATAAATGTACAAAATAGAATTGGACCCAATATCGACCCTTGGGGAACGCTTTGCTTGAGTTGCATAAGGGATGAACTACATCCACTGGAGAAAACTCTTTGGCAGCTTTCGGAGAGAAAACTATCCAGCAACCTTACCGCACGACTACCAAAACCAAAATAGTGTGTTAGCTTCCAACACAGTACCTTGTGGTTGACTTTATCGAAAGCCTTCGAGAAATCTAGCAGACAGAGTAGTGAGACATATTTCTTATCAAAAGATTGTCTAACCTCTTTAAGCAAGTTGACCATGGCTGAAGAACAGCCGTAGTTGGCCCGAAAGCCTGATTGCTTGTCGAATAAAAGGTTATTGAGAGTTAAGTACTCTGTGATTTGTTTTGCTATAATTTTCTCTAAGACTTTCGAAAAGCAGGGCAGAATGCTTATTGGCCTAAAATCGTCTGAAGATGCTGGATGAGCTTTCTTAGCGATCGGCATAACTCGTGCAATTTTCCACGACTTCGGAAAGGTTGATGTGATTATGCACCAATTAATTACATGGGTCAGAGTCGAAACAATTTGGGGTAGAATGAGTTTGACGAAGCGCACGGGAATGTCATCTTCCCCGATAGAATTAGATTTGACAGCCATTACATATCTGAATACTTCGTCCTTCGTAGCTACCGCTAAATCCTCTAGGCCCGGCCGCAAGTAAACACGGTTCACAGTTTGGCTGAAGTCAAATTCGCCCGAGTAGGGATCATCCCCTAGAAAGGCACGATTCAAATCATTTGGATCGAGAAGGCATTCAGTTTTGCTGTTTCTAGAAGTTATACCAATTTTGTGGAGATTACTCCATAACTTCTTTGACGAGAGGGATGGATCTAATTTAGAAGCGAAATAGTTTTTCTTTGCGTTACGTATAACTGAGGTGGCGATGTTACGTGCCGTTTTGTACAAAGACCAGTTGTAGTGAGTTAGAGAGTGCTTCCATTTACTGTGTAGCTTGTTCCTCTTTTTGATTGAGTTAACCACATGAGTAGTGAACCAAGGACATGCACGGTTTTGAATTCTGACCGTTTTAGTGGGTACGAATTCATTGAACAGTCTTGCAATCGTTTCTTGAAACACGTTAACTTTATCATTGGGATCAGGTCTGGAACGGCACTGCTCCCAAGGAATAGAGCCAGCAGCTATTTGGAGGGTATTTAGGTCGATAGCACTGAAATCTTTGTGCGAGAAAGTATCGGGTACAACACATCGAGTTAAATTAATATCATATGTACAAAAAAGAAGATCGTCGTCTGAAACATCAAATGATAATTGATTGAACAGCAAGACAAGAGATGGATTATAAACAATAATTAGGTCAAGAAGGCTAGGAGAACAGTTATTAGCGAAACGTGTGGGATAAGTCATGTTAATTATTTTCATTCCCACAAAAGAAACTAAGTCACTCAGTCGAAAAGCAATCGAATCATTTTTCAATAAATTGGTATTGAAATCCCCACAGATGACTATGTGCTGATAGAGTGGAGAATAATCAGATATTGTGGAGAAAAAGGGCAAGGGTAACAGGTTCTACTATTATTATACGCACACGAAATCAAACATTTAGTATTACAATGACTTATTTGAACGATTTCCTGGATTTAGAAATAATTTTGCAATTCAGTTCCGACTTGCAATAAATCGCTACTCCCGCTCCAATTGTATTGGTGAGTCGATCGTTTCGAAAAACTTCATAACTGGGAATTTTATAACATAAATCATTAACACCAGGATTGAACCAGGTTTCACTTACACAAATAACATCGACACATGACTTAGAGAACAGATACTTCAAATAATCTAATTTATTGTCATTTAAGCTTCGCGCATTTAGATAACATACCCTAAGTTAGGATCATCCCCTAATGTTAAGTTCATTAAATTCTGATATTAATAGCACAACTAATTGAGGAACCACTAACAGAGTAGAATTTAATGCTTCTAGAACACAATGCTGCCTGCTGTTCTTAAAGCAAAATTTAAACACGCATTTGCATCGTCGAAACGGATAAACTTTCCATTCTCCGTATGTGCGTCAATGACAACTTACGTTGGAATTACCACATATTCGGTGTCATCAAAAATGCTGCGAAATGTCTAGATTTTCAGTAATCAGGCCTCAAACTATAAGGCCCTCATTCGCCCAAAATTATAGTACAATGCTCACATCTTGTCAGGTGTTTATAAAACCTCGCTTCACTGGGAAGAAAAGATTCAAAACCGTGTTATAGTCCCTTCTCGCTATGAAATACCATATCGTGATTCGTTCCCAAGCTGCACAACTCACTTATGGAATGGCTTTCCGAGCTCTCTTTTCCTAGTCATTATAACCTGCAAACATTTAAGACCAATGTACATCGGTACCTTTCTTTTTTTTCTTCCCTAATGTGCAATCAGTTTAAGGATATTCAAAAGCCTTGGACGCACGCAGATTATAACAAAGATCTATTTCCAAGGATACAGTTGAAGTAACATTTGAAATTCGTCCATAAAACCTTAAAGCATCCATCTGAGAAACCAATTTTCCAAAACCAGCTGTTAACGCATACAGAGCCATGACTATGACTATGAGAATAGAATCACTCCTAACGGGAAACTAACACCAGTTTTGCAATGTATTTTTTCCCCAAAATAATTAATTATAACTTACCGAATACTAATAGTACTATAATTAGCACCTAAAATCCCAACTTATTTTTTAATTCCAAAATTACCAATATATATGTATAAATTAATATCACTAGCTGTAATTGTCAGATAGAAACAAAAAGTACGGTTGTTTCATGTGAAATGCTACACTTCAAAAAAGTTTTCTTGGAAAAATATGCATCACCAAATCCAAAGCCATATTTGGGTTATTGGGTAGAGGGTTAACAATTGTTCGATTCAATAAATTTTCCCAAATAATTTTATTTTATAAGAACAAACTGTAATCTCATAGTCGAGTTCTATGGACTACATGTACAATATTTCTTAAATAGCTTCGTTATATTTTATATTTTGTGGCACAAAAAACAAATATCTAAACTAGATTTTATTTAAAGTCACGCTAAGAGGATAACATCGGTGTAGAATTCTGTACGCATACTTTACTCACCAATCACTGTTAAATTGATTTTAAGATTACGTGTTGGAGAATTTCGAAAATCTACACGGCATCGATAGACACCCTCGTCGGATAATTTAATATTGTCAATTTTCAGTTGAGCTGGATGCGATGTACTACTAAAGTATGCACGTGTTCCAAACGCCGTTGGTGATGACCACAATTTGGCTTGTCCGTACTGACGCCCCCGTACATCGAAACTGAAAAGAAAAAAAATAAATATAAGTGGAATGGTAACATTGAGGATTGTTTTATCTGTCTAAATTTAGGTTCTCAATTGATCTGACAGTATTGTCAAAACCAGCGTTTGCAATGCAAGTTGAATTGCACAAATAACAAGGAAAAAAGAAATGGATTTATTCTAGAGAAATATAAAAAAATCACTTGTATTCAATTTTTCAA
The DNA here is from genome assembly GCA_949129095.1 of Volucella bombylans. NCBI lineage: Eukaryota > Metazoa > Arthropoda > Insecta > Diptera > Syrphidae > Volucella > Volucella bombylans. The sequence continues at coordinate 81,709,040 of OX422140.1, forward strand.
TTCAATTTATTAAAGTATTAAGACATACGTCTTTTATAGTACTAAGTTATAACAATTCAGAAAAGTATACAATCAGTAAGTTAAGTAAACTAAGGACAGGGATAAAAGAAGGGAGGATGAGGATTTAGGAAAGGGATGAGAAGTAAGAAAGAATGGTAAATTTAAAGCGTTTGGTATTAATGATTGTTCGTATCGTTAACGGCAGACAGTTCCAAAGTTTAATGGCGTGTATGTAAAAGGGGCGCGATGAATTAGTAAAGCTGTGACGAAATGGTATTAGGACATGTGTTCTGACCGATCGAGCAAAATTATGTTTCTTAAACAGATACATGGGAGACTTATTTACTATAATATTATGCAAGAATATAAGATTTCTGGCATCCATGTAGTGGTCTAGAGAAGTTCCGAGCAAGCTTTTAGAGTATTGAGATACATGATCAATTCTACGTAAGCCATGAACATACCTGATAGCACCATTAAACGCTACCTGCAACTTTCGTTGTGACAAAGAATCAACTATACTCTAAACAACTTTAGCATATGTTATCAATGGTAGGATGAGGGTGGTAACAAGCTTTCTTCTGGTACTGGTGACCTTATTTACTATTTCAAGCTTATTACCAGAATGTACGATATTAGGCAAAGAAAGAAAGGACATCGTAGAATTTGGAATAGGAACTACCTGCGACTTCTTCGGATTTTAAACTAAATCCATTTGTTATGTACCAACTGTGAATATTGGCAAGCTCAAAATTAGTCAGATTTATAAGATCACCCATCTTGCTAGAATCATTGGTTAAATACAATTGAACATCATCTGCATATAGGTGGACTGTGGAATGTTTACACACAGGCGGAAGATCATTAAGAAATAATGAAAAAAGTATAGGTGGTACGACTTGGTTGACTGGTGAAAGAGCAGAAAAACTGTCAGAGTTAACAACAACTCTCTGGAATCTGTCAGACAGGAAGCTGTAAATGAGTCTCACTGCACTTTCACTAACTGAGAAGAGACTTCTCAACTTCCAAAGTATCTTGTGATTAACTTTATCAAAAGCCTTCGAGAAATCAAGTAGACAAAGAACTGAGATGTGTCTTTTATTAAAATTCTTTCTGATATCTTCCAGGATGTTAAGCATAGCAGTGGAAGTATTATGGTTAGCTCGGAAGCCAGACTGAGTTTCATATAGTAGGTTATTAAGGCACAGGTGTTTTAGAAACTGTTTCGCTATGAGTTTCTCTAAGACTTTTGATAAGCACGGAAGGATACTGATGGGTCTAAAATTAGAAGCGGAAGTTGGATATGGTCGTTTTGCAACAGGTATTACACGCCCTATTTTCCAGGATCGAGGAAATGTAGATGTGGTAACATAATGGTTGAGAATATGGGTTAAGTGTGATACTATGAAAAGTAGGACTAACTCAACAAATTTAATAGGTACTCCGTCCTCCCCAATGGCGTATTCTAAGAATAGAAAACAAGCATATATGATATACTCGGAGTAGGTATTGACGTGTACTCTACACATATGGTAAGATTTTCATACATATAAATAAGGCTTCCAAATAAAACAGTGTCTATTCGTGCTCTTAAAGCGCAATTTAGAATTATTTTATGTTGTAACGAGTACAACGAAGTAAACATTTGTTTTCTAATAACTATTGATGTAAAAGCCCTGATCATTCAAATAAAGTTAAAATAACACGAGTTGTATTTGTATGTTACCTTTCATTTAAGGAAAAGAAATTCATCAAGATGTTTTTCGATAATTTTTGATAATTTCTAGGATTTTGAGCAATGAAAAAAACCAAAAGTAGAGGGTGACCAGATAGCAATGAAAGCCTTTCCATTTGTTATGTTTCAGCAGCTGTCAAAATTACCAATGACTTCCAGCAGTCAAAATATTCAGTAACTCAGAAACTCCGGCTCAGTTGTAAATACGCAACGTGAATTTCGTCGTGAGGTTGTTCAATAGTCGTTATCATGGCTTCTGTGTGCAGGCAATTCGTTGCACTGTGAAAAATCTTGAGCATGAGTGCACTCTTTTGGATACTAAGCTACCAACCAGACCGAGATTGGTGAGAAATGAAGAAAACATAGCCGCCTCGATCGTATCGAAGAAGACCCAGAAATGTCGATTCTGCACCGATCAGCTGAATTGGCCATCGCCGTAGAGTCAACCCGGCTTGTATTTGGGCCTACATCTGTACAGGATTGTGTTGATAAAAGAATTGAGGCTGGACGACCATAGACAATGCCGTGAGTTCGCTAATTGAGCGCTGGAAATGCTGGCCGGAGATCCGAATTTTGGCCAAAAAATCATCTTCTCGGACGAGGCCCATTTTTGGCTTGGCGGCTATGTCAAAAAGCAAAATTGCCATTACTGAAGCGAACACAATCCATAAGTGTTCGGCCAAGAATCAAAAGATTGACTCTTTTGTTTTTTTATAATGAGCGCGCGCTCAAGGGGTTTGTGTACCCTTAAGGTGATTGTTCACAGCGGGACTCTTTGGTGTGGTTTATGGCATGGCGGCATCGTCGGACCTTATTTCTTTCGAAATGAGGAAGTAGACTCCATTACCGTCAATGATATCAAGTGTAGAGCGATGTTAACCGATTTTCTGTGGTCAGAGCTCGACAAAATTGATATATCCGATCTCTGGTTCCAACAAGACGGCGCTACAAGTCATATAAGCGAAGCAACGCTCGAAGTAATGACGGAGAAATTTGGCAAATGGGTCATCTCACGGGGAGCATTCATCAATTGGCCGCGATCATGCGACTTGATACCACTCGATTATTTTCCCTGGAGCTACGTCAAGTCCTTAGTCTACGCTAGAAAGCTAACCACTTTGGATGAGCTCAAGGCCAACATTCGACACCTCTTGCCGAAATAACGCCGCGCATATTGGACAGAGTCATCGAAAATTATACCGACCGCTTGAAGCACTGCCAGCACAGTCGAGGTGGCGATTTGAATGATGGGCTATTCCACACGTAATAGCATGAACGTAGCTTCTAAATAAAGCCAGATTCGATTTTATATAAAATATAAAATATTTGTTATAAAACATTAACTTTTAAAGAATAGAAGTCATAGGAGAAAATGGATTCTTACGAGTATTTGATGTGGAACAGACTTAATTCATTGGCAGTTCTATTTTCGCTATACTCGCTTACAACTTTGTAATTTGAAAAGCAATAAACTACTCGAACTCTATTTAGATACTAGCTTCATAAATTGCACGCGAATGCCTTAAGTAGTAAATGCCAAAACCAAAATGGTCTCTATGGTCTAGGAGGAATTACTGCATTCCATATTCAAGTACAGGCATGTAACCGTAAAAGTTTCTCTTATATAGTTTCCAATTCCAAGGATATGCATACCTACTCCTATCATATTCCCATAATCAAGCAACTCACTCGTAAAGCAATGCCATAAAACTTTCCCTTTAAAACCTATGTTTCCCAGTATTTGTGGATATGTGAGTCTTGCAGTGTTTCAGTGTTCAGTGTTCAGTGTTCAGTGTTCAATGTGTATGTGTTCAATGAAAATAATAGTATATCCTGTCGCATAACAAAAAATTACAATCTCTCTTCAAGTGTACCCTGCTTTGAAGCATGCAATAATGCACAAACACCTCTAGGGGTCAAATGTGAATATTTCATAAATTTAAATACTGACTCAGGAGTTTCGGTATACCATATAAAACGAACGAAACTTTGTCCATTTACGGATATCACAGCCATGTGAAAATATCCACTGCCAATTTGTTTCTCCATTTTTTCCAATTTTTTTTCCAATTTATCTATTTTCTCACAGGACAATCACGATGAAGAGGAAACGAAAGAGGAAATGCTGGAAAAATAACGCAGACTGGAAGTTATTGTCGCACCAGGTGAATGAGATTTACTACAAGCAATATCAGTGTTATCTGCAGAGAGAAAAAGATCTTTCTCTTCGTATTTCTAATTCCAAACCTGATGGTGTGTTGGGCGGCGGGGGGGGGGGGGGGAATTTGCCAACAATATTTCGTAACATAACCCCAAAAGTCACAATTGTTGGGAGAGAGAGAGAGACAGAGAGAGAAATCACATCCCAGAATATGGAAAGTCATGGTCTCCCAGGGAGCGACCATTCGCATAAGATTATGGGAATACGTTATCCTTGACTTTAAGATAAATCTAGATTAATTTGAGAAAATTGTCAGATACCTAACGAATAGGGGATGGGCTGTGGTATATATGTGGAAGTCAGTTCGCATTGGATTAACTTTGAATGATTGAACTTGGTTGTTGAGTGCCTTTCATGGCACACTCAGTAGAACTTGTTTGTTGTTGATGTTTTTAACTTGACATTCTTTGAGGTAAATGAGACTACGAGTATTTCTCCTTTTTTCTCATTTTTGTAAAAGAAGAATGTGTTTACACACACGATTGCTTCAGCTGCACACACATTACGCTACCTAGTAACCCTCCCACCAAATCATCTTAAGGTTGAATTGCAATTTAAGCCTGTTCGCTTTAAATATTCTATGAATTTTTGACGAAGTTGAAGTGCGAAAGTGAAATTTTTTTAGCGATATCCTTGTCGGGAATCATCTTTTTTACATGAAGGGAAATTCTCCGTAAAGTAATTTTCAACAGACATTTTCACACTGAATCCTGGAGTGTGCGTTGCTTCCTTTGGAAAAGCGCGCAATTTAAAGCAGTGATTTCGTGATTTTTCATCGATCAAATTTTCCACGAGTATCCAATTTGTACTTGACTCCTTTTTCTTACTCTCTGCTGGTTTTTATTTTCTTTTACTTACTTTACTTACTTCGTAGAGCTTTGTGGTGCCACTTCGACGGATAGAGGATGTCAAAAGTATTGCCATCAATGAGAGACTTTTAAGGAAGGAGTTCTGATGAATTATTCATTTTACATAGTATCATATTTGTGTATTAAAGGTTTTTCAAGTAAATTGATCTTTTTTTAAATGTCTTCATAGTCTGCAGAACAACTTTGTACCAGTCTAGGTAAAAAAGGCGAATCTTCTTCTGTCTCCTCCAACAGACCCATTGCACTTACGTCCATTTTTTCCACGGACATAGAAACGCTGGTAAACCGGCAGCTCATGAAATATCTCGAAACACGAAAACTCCTCAATGACCCGCAGAGCGGTTTTCGTAACAGCAGGTCCACTGGTGATTTTATGGTATGGCTCACCGAAAACTGGCACTTGATATTACCAAGCCATTTGACAGAGTTTGGAATCAGGCTCATTCAATTACGATATTAACAGTATAACCAATTGGGGAACTATCAACAGAGTGGAATTTAGTGCTTCCTAAACACAAACTTCCCTGGTATTGTTAAAGTGAAATTTAAATTCCCAGGCATTATCCATAAATGACACTTGCATCGTCGAAACCGAAAAAGTTTATATTCTCAGTATATGTGTCAATGACAACCTACGTTGGAATGACAACATATTTGAAGTCGCCGAAAATGGTATACCCTCAAGCCCTCTTTAGGACGTACTCTAAAATATCGTGATTCGTTCCTCAGCCGTACAACTCGCTTCTAGGGCAAGTTCTCTATTTCCTGGTCGTTATATCTCTCTTTTCTTCCTCCTTAAGCTTCCTCCGTGTGCAAACATTTTAAAGGTATAATAACCCCTACAAGCGAAGTTAAAAAGTGCATTTCCATCAACTGAAAGTATCGTATGCGCCGTAAAGGGATTAACAACATTTGTGAGCCTTAGTACCATTCTACAGGCATCGCTAGTGAGGTCAAAACTTTACTCGTGTTATTGCATTTCAGTAGTTAAATGATTTTTCTTTCAGTCCGTTCTTCGAAGATCTGATGGACAGATTTTCTGACAACCTTCGTGGAGTATTGCAAAACAACACCCGCAGACATTCGTTACATTTTCATTTCCATCGGTTTATGCATAAACCATATGTACTTGTACTTCAGTGTATCGTGAAATAGTGTTTTTGAAATGTTAAAGCCGTATGGATGATTGTCATACAGTGTTTATTGTAAAAGCGTATGGCTAGTAAAAATTAGAACATTGGTCGCAGATAAGAACAGTTGGGTGTCATAAGAATTATTCCTCTTTTAAAGCACAGTAAAATTCTACTTCGGCAACAACTCAGTTTTGCAAGTTACAAGACGTATACTGTAATGAGTGCTCTACAAATTATCTCCAAAAATCAGAGAGTTTTATGAGGAAGAGGCTTACAAATTTATATGAATATCGAAACGTTAATGATTTGCTTGAACTGGGAAAAAGAAAGACTATCTCAAAAGATATTCAAAACAATGTGCTACCATTTCTTTAACAAAATAACAAAGTCGGGCTCAGAAAAGCAGGGGTACATGTTATAAGAAAAACGTCACCAGGTTACGAGGTTTCTATTGTCAGTATTCGCAAAATAATCCAAGAAAATAAATTCTATTACAGAGCTGCGGACAAGCAAGAGAAAATCATATAAAAAAAGTCTGAAGTGTGTTCTACGTTTTAATAATATGGTATGGACTAGAGCCCTGCACGAGTGCACACTAAACAAAAAATCATCCCACCTCGCTCAAACGAATCATATGCTGTACGCAACAGTATCAATATTGAAACTGACTGCACAATCACTTTGAGCCAATGATTAAGTCAAACTCCTTGACGAAGCCAGTGTGAGTGCGAGTGTAAGCAAATGATAGCAACTGATAGCATAGAAAAAGTAGAGAGCTAAGACTGTTTCTCTCATTTTACCCCTGAACTACAAGCAGAACCACGGTATCGGCAAACTGTACACTGCTAACACTGTCAATACTGTGAGTGCACAGGCAAAAACATTTAATTTGTACAAAATACTAATAAAAAGATTGTCTCTAAAGGTAATTAAACAGCGGTTAAATTTATTTAAAGCAACTTAATTTTTTATTTATTTGTTCTTATTTATATTTATAAACATAAGTTTATTAACCATTTCATCATTTCCTGCAATTGGGCTTTTTTTTTATAAGGTTTCTTGCAAGTGAATATACACTTTCCGAAGACGTTGACGAAACGGTCGTTGCTGGTACTGAAAAAATTTTGCAGCTTAATTTATATAAGAAAGGGAACTGACTTTTGTTTTCATTCCACCAATGCAAAACATTAAATTGTTCTTTCATTGGAATTCTTATATTTAAATAAGTCACAATTTCCCTTGATAGTATTTCTACCACGGACTCTTCTGAAAATTGTTCAATAAAATCAACTAAAAATTCGTCGATTTTATTTGGAACATTCGCTGTCAATTTAATACATTCCTTTTCACTAGTGAAAATCGACCGCATCATGTCGTTACACTCTTCCATTGTGAGAGTTCTGTCCACTTGTCTTAGCTGATTTGTAGCAGGGAACAAGTATAGCGCAATCCTGTGATATTAATAATATTGTCGATATAATAATTTAAGGATAAATTCAGTTTTCGCTATATTTCTTTTTCTGAAATACTTTATACATTTTGACATGGATACGTCTAACCGCTTGTCTTTCTGAAAAATGTGTCCGTCACAAAATGTGTCAAATTTTTTGTTTTCCTTCTACCGTTCAGTGATCGTACTCTGTGTGCGTATTTGGTGTTGTTGTTGGGTTTGTGTGCTTTACAACGAATCAACTGTGCAAAGGAATGGGGTATTGGAGAATAGTGTGTACATGGACACACGAATCGTCGTCGATCTGTTTCTCGACGCTTTGTGTGTGTTGCAAATATACTTTTCATCCTTTGTGCATATTTGTTTTCTTTTTTCTCCTTTAGCTTTTGCCCAATGCTGGTACTGCCACTGACACCAACACCGCTGTCACTACTATGGCGGTTCTTATATCATTGTATTGGTTGGTGATTTTCTCCAGATATATATTTTGCTTTCCTTCTACCGTTCAGTGATCGTACTCTGTGTGCGGATAGGAATGTGATAGAATAACCATTTCCGGTCATTAAGGCTATTTCCTCCATTACAGCATACAGTTCCTTACTGTATAAGTCTGCGACATTTCGGGATACCGTTGTTGGATGAGGTAGTAGTTGAATTACATTAACATTCGATCCAAAACGACTTCCAATTTCAAGGACAAGCGTTATAACGTCGTGAGTACCCGAATCGCTGATGATGCTGAATGGCTGACAATTTTGAACGACCCACTTCGTCACAGCCTTTGTTATCAATAATTTTGTTTCAGCATCTATGACAGGTTCAGGAGCATTACCTTTATTGCCTGATTTGTTGGCCTTATAGCATTTATGACGAACTAAATTTGACATGTCACCAATAAATTTAAATATGCTAAAGCAAGTTCTGCATGCCACGATTTAGTATTGCAATGCTGTTCTCTCCAATGACATGACCAAAAACTGTCCACACATTGCTTTTACACGTTTTTGGGTTATACCGTATTAGCCACTCATTACTTTTGCGTTAATTTCGGTGACTGTTAATTCCACACTAGATGGTGACAAGGCCTGTGAAACAAATGTACGGACAAATATAATACATGTTAAAAATTTGCAATTGCTGAGAAATAACACATGTACATACTTACGAACCATAAAAGGACGAACACAGTAAACAAATCCAGCATACGGGAGAGAGTGAATAATACAGGTTCAGACAAACAGAAATAAATAGACGCTGACATACATAAGGTAAGGATTAGCATAAAGACCGGATTAGCATAAAGCTCGAATTATTGTCAACTTTATCCATTTTATTTATTAAACCAAAAGAATGCCGCTGCGTGAATTTGTTTACGTCCCGTCTTTACTGGTAGCTTATTTTCGACTAACTGCAATTTTTGTTAGCAATTATTTTATGTGTACACAAATTTCACAGTGTGCGTACGATGGGTCATACGACAGCAAAGCTTCGATTCAATGAGTCCATAAAATGAGTGAATAAAAAATATTGAAAATATCATTTGAAGAACACTCATGAGTAATTTTTAAAGTGTCCACAGTGTGATTCTTGATTGTTAACACGTAGGGCTCTAGTATGGAACAACCTTATTTTCACTGAAGCTTAGTTTTTCTTTAAAAAAACAATCTCTGGAGACGCATATATGTAGACTGCGAATTGTAAACTGTCATCCACAGAAGAGTGAAACATTCATCGAATTAGTGACCTTTACCGGGAGTCTTGATGTTCAACTAATGATCCAATTGTACAAAATACATCCGCTGACATCCTGTACGGAGATGGAAACCAGTATCAGCTCCTAAAATGCGATCCGAATCATCGTAGTCGTATCTTTCAGGTTTTCAAAGAGTAGAATTATGTCAATATATTGGATTGACCATTGGATGCCAAAATATATCTAGACTTATGAAACCGAGGATCAAAGCAAAAGGTATAAAGACAATAAAGTAGCTTTTTCTGCTTTTAAAGAAAATATGAGTTTATTCCCTCGTTTGAGTGTGTAAAAAAATGTGCAGCATAAGTTGTTGACAAAAGTGTGAATCGATAATTGGAAACGAAGGAGACTGATAAACATATTACGCACTTTCCGTGTTAAATAAATTCTAGAAGCTTCAATTGCAATAGAGTTTCATAATATCGTTCTGCAGTCTGTGAACGAATAAAAAATTATTACCTACGGGCTTTTCGATTAAAAACTATATTTTTTTCATCCTTAATATTTTTCTTGTGAACTGTCATTACTATTTTGCTTGTCAATGTCATTTAGTCATGGTCGTTTAATAATTGTAAAAATTTATGACTAAAATTCGTAGTCGGTGGCATCAACTTTAAGAACGACAACTCTAATTTTCGGTAGTTATAATTGTAATTACGCATCTCGTAATTCGTAATTTGGTGCAAAAATCCAAGGAGTGATGAAAATATTGAGGCCCTAAGTGCACCTGTTTATAGTCCAAATCAATCCATTCAACGTGGTTCGCAGAAATTGGGCATCGCTCAGACAACATTGCGTCGACTTTTGCGAAAGAATCTCGACCAACACACGTATAAAATTAAATTGACTCAAGAACTGAAGCCAGACGACCATTTGAAGCGTCTCATATTGGTCTCTGGAAATGGTTAAAACCCATTCGAAGGTTCATGGTAAAATCATCTTCAGTGATTAAGCTCATTTCTGGCTTTGTCAACAAGCAAAATATGTACTATTGGATGGCTACAAACCTATCTGAGCTTCATAAGATGCCACTACATCCATAAAAATTTACTGTTTGGTTAGTTTTCATGCCGGTGGCGTCATTGGGCCGTAGTTTTTCATTGGAGATGATGACCTGCACGTTAGAGACATGTTCGAACGTTAGTTTTGGCCGCAATTCGCTGCATTCAATATTGATGAGATGTGGTTTCAACACGACGGCCCCACTCGACACCCAGCGGGTCAAAATATCAAAATTATTTTTAAATATTATATGGCATGCCAAGCAAATTTCTTTGTGTTTTATTTAAATAAAAAGGCTGAACATCTTAAAAAACACCCTTTGCACTGCTATTGCCTTTTCTGAGCGTCAATAGTAGTGTTCTGAACAAGCTATATTTGATGCGCTGGATTTGAAACATATTTACAACGATATAGAAGGGGTCAGTCTTCTTAACATCGGACAAAAGATTCGTTGTACCTTACTACTGAAAACTTGTGTCAACAGTCTGGTCCGATCAATGCAGTCTAAGCTCTGGTTAATCCACCATCAACCTCTCCTTAGGGAAGATCTTGAACAAATGCGAATCTCTTCAAATATAAGACAATACATCATGTTTTATAACTTTAAGAAAAGAACAATAGATTTGATAATATCGCGAGTTTTGATATATTGCAATTTGATCCTTCACAATTTATGTTAGCTATTTTCTGAACACAATATCGACTAAGTATCCGCCTTCATTGCTGATACGAATTTGAGCTCCTTTTTTTGGAATTTTGCATAACACTAATGTTTCGGTTCGAATGTTATTTTCGAGTTCATCTAGAGTCTTCGGCTTGTTAGAATAAGCTTTGCTTTTTAAATAGCCCACAGGAAGAAGTCCGGAGGAGTCACATCTAGCGATCTTAGAGGCCAGTGTATGCCACCGTTTTCGACACCACAGATAGCGGAAATTTTTGCTTAAAAAATTTAATTTTTGGAACGAAGTGTGTCTTAGCGAGCCATGTTGCTGAAACCAGAAGTCTTGTAGACCTTTTTCACATATTTGGAGTCACAAAAAGTGCGCCAAAATGCATAGATACCGATTGCCATCGAACGTCTCTCCAATTTGAAAACAAAATAGCCCAACGATGGTTTTCTTATGGTTCAGTGTTATTTTGTGAATTACTCGTATGTGAGGATTATCGGTTACCTAAAAGTGAAAATTTTGTTTGTTTACTAAGCCAGAGAGGGTGAAATGGGCCTCCTTGATCATCAGAATTTGCTCTCAAATATCCAGCTTAATTTCAATCATTTGCGCAGGCCAAGTGGCGCGGTTTGACTGTTTCCAAAAACCTGTGAGTCAACCGCAATTTGTGTGGAAATATGGGAAAGTCTTGCTTTAAAAACCTCCTTAAAGTGGTCCCACTGATGTTTAATAGCTGAGATCGGCGACGATATGAAACATTTGGATTTTCGGCTACACTCTCTCTAACAGCTTTATTGGTATGACTAACATGTTCTTGGCAATTCACTACAGACCCGAGCATAATAAAATTTGAGACCAAACAACAAATTGTGTTGTCGAAAAGTGCTGAATGACCGCGATATTTTCCACGATGTGAACGTTTAGATAACATAACTGACCGAGCTTCACTATTTCGGCGCGTTATTTTGGTGTAAAGTAATTCATGGTTGAAATTGTACCAAAATGAGGTTTCCAAATCGTGTTTACTGAATGCGATCGGTTGGGAATTGTCAAAAGTAATTAAACATTCCTATACCGAAGCTCCAAATGGCGTACACTGTACAAACAAGAATATGTATATCTAGACGAACCATTAATAGTCATGCTGATCGCTCCACAGATGATGATTGGGTGACGCGCGTCTTGTGATCTCCCCATCATGGTCCTTGATATGACTGCAGAATTCTCAGAGATACAGTATTTAAAAATTCTGAACTTTAGCTGTTCACAAATCGTGATAATTATGACATTATGGAACGTGACAGCAGACTGTCGTAAATTCTTTATATTAATATAGAAGTAGATCCTTCTGGTAAAAAGAAACATACTAAACATCAACACTATTTGGAAAAATTGTGAGGACTTAATAAAATAATACGCAGCGCTAAATTAACAAGATCATTGACCTTGTAACAGTTGTCCAATGGGTGAATAAGTTAAGTGAATAAATACTTACCCTGTTGAGCCCTTAATTCCAAAATAGTCAATCCCGAAGAATCGTTCTGTGTATTGCTATTTTTGTGAAATAAACGGTGAAATTACATGTCTACATCCTGGATCATTTTTGCTCGTTGGGAATTAAATTAGTCTTCTTCGACTATGAGACTACGAATAATCTTTTTAGCTGCAGAGCCGCATATAATTTTCCGCGGCTCTCGTAAAAATCGTACACTTCTAGCGGACCTCAAAGGACAAATAGTCTAGAATCAAACTCTACTGCACAAAGGTCATCGAATTAGTAAAAATGATAAAACCGGCATAGATCAAGTAGCTATTTATATGTACGTCATGCTATCCACATAGCTTTTGTGAAGGTTTTGAATGGAATTCCATTTTCCACTTTACTTACTATACTTTTGTGGAAGTGGCAACACTATTTTTTCAAGTTCGAGTACGTAAGAACCAAACGAAAGGAAGTAAAAAAAGTAAAATTCGTTCGGTACTTACTTGTAGAGGGGCTCTCCGTCACCTTCGCGAAACCATAGCACCATGTAAACGGCGTCGTCTCGTTCCATTGGTGTTATATCGCATGGAAGCATCGCTTGTCGTCCCAGCACACCCTCAACGGAAGTCAATGGAACTAGAAAAAGAGAATACAAAAAAAATATAATAAAAAAAAAAACTAAGTAAGTAAATTTTTCGAAACTTCGTAAATTGTATTTTCTTAAAAAGCTTCGTATTTCAGATGAGGATGTGGGTGACATAAAAGTTTGGTGGTGTGAGGATGGGAAGGATTAAAGTCGTTTTCCAAACACCAACAACAGATGGACGAATTAAATTCCATCTTAAAGATACGCATTCCTGGAGTTGGTTTATTTCATATCTTCGATACAAAGGACAGCGAGCGAACGAAAAGTAATAATAAGGCATGGGGTATGGCATACTTATATCATATCCCTATGACACTATATAATGTATACATATACATATTCATCTTCACGAATGTTTATAGGCTTTGAGGAATTTCCTAAAAAGCTTCTATCAAATTTCTGCGTAACTCGGCATGAAATCATTAAATGGATTCTTGGATATTATTTCCGCTCATGTGAAACCGCCATTGTCGAATGGTAAAGCAATTTCGTTGCTCTGCGAAATTTTGATAATGGCGAAAGTGCCTTACGGTTTGCCTCATGCGAATGTGCGAGTCTCACAATAGAATTCACATTTAGAAAAACGAATTTTGGTTTGGTCTTTAAACCAGTACGAAGAGGGTTGGTGAACATAAATTGGAACTAAATAAGGGGAACGAGTTATTTTTGAAATAAAATCTGTCAATACGAGTTCGAAACGATTGTAGACGCCTAATGAAAGTAATGTGAGGACTTCTTTTGGAGGGATTGCAAATCTGGAAGCACTTATGTATAGGACTACTTACAAGGAGTAGTAGAGCAATCAGCTTAACAGGGTACAAGTGGTGGTATTAACTTTGTTTGGTGGGATGTGGGCTAAACGTCTCTTTTAGGCGAAATATTTCTGAGTCCCAAAGATAAAAATTTGGTGCATATCTTATTGCCTGAACACAAAAGCATACCTAGCTTGCTCTTTACCGATCATATTTGCGGCAAACCCCTGACCTTGTGACCTGGTAACCAGATAAAACTTTTTCAAAATATCAAACTGCTTCGAAGGTAGTCAAACAAAAAAAAACAAAAATCTTCTATAGTGTCACCAGAATCCAAGGATAGTTCACATTACCAGTTGAAAGATACATATTTACCTAGAAAGATGTGAAGTATAAGGTGATCTGCTGCATATGCCACATCCTTTTTTGGGTTAAGCATCATATGCAAAACACATAACACCATTTTGGCCCTGAGTACATAAGAAGTCGACTTCATATTTTTGCAGAAACCAAAATTCTGCCAGCAGATGAGCTAGTCCGTTAGACCAGAGTCAAAAGCTAGTTTCGATCGAAAAATGGCAATGAAGGTTGCAGCCTATGATATACTCGTAAATATCTGGGGTATGTGAATCATCAGTGCGAATATAGTAAAGATTGTTATTGGAGCAATGACTTATTTATCTGAATGCTTACTCCTCAAAACAACTGACGTACAGAGTGGTACAGGTCTTACCACATCCATGTCATCTAGATCGATTGTTAGCGATGTGCCTCGAATTTTGCGAGCCAAGGTTGAGATTCATTTTAACAGCCGAAGCGGTCTTCCTTGGCTTGACTCTTCTGGTAGCATTGGTGTTTTTGGGCTTCATATGTTCAAGTTATCATAGCTGATGTCGAGATTTGTCTACAAAGAATGGATAAAGTTGCTCACTTTCATGATCTCAAGGTCGAGGCTGCCAAGAAATGTATACCAAATAGAAAAAGAAGTGAGAAAACGGGACGAAGACTGCATGAATCTGTCGAAATGGACGATGCACGTTATGATACCAATATATTAAATATTAGAAATGTCATAATCTACGTGCCAAAAAGCACCCACTAGGTATATGTTTAGTTAAGTTGAGGCAGGAAAACAAACACCATACATTGTAGTTATGTGGAAGAGTAGGAGTGCTGTTGGTATAAGTTAGCACACGTTTGCGGTAAATGCGATCGCAATTAATATGAACAAGTGTGTTTGGAGTAGACAATTAGTTTACTTGGCCACCAGCGTCTATAACAACCGCTAGTTGTACGGTTTGGAGTAAGCGAGTTGTTTGCTCCGGAACACTTGGCCACCTGCATCTGCATTGACCGCTATTCGTATGAATGGAAAGTTTTAGCGATCTGTTGTGCTGGTGCAGTTTAACGAGCTCAAGTCAGTCTTGGGTTATGCATAAAAAGCATTCAGTCGATGACATGCAAAGAAGCATTGCTGCTTTACCCACATGAAAGAAAATCGGTCAGAAGGAAGGAACTACAGAGGCCTGGGTTGGGAAAGAAATAATCTGGTTGTAGAGGAATGTTGGTGCAGAAAATAAGGAGGCCCTTTTTAAATTTTAAAATGCCAAAAATGTTAATAGTCTTCTTACAAGTATAAAAAAATAATCTAAAATCGCTGCAAAACCAATACGATTGAACTAAGGTCGGTTCAGTTCTGGAATTAGGTGATATAATAATCTAGTGGAACGCAAATTATCAAGAACAACTTATTCTTGATATAAACAAATTATTATTCGGTAGCTCTTTGTAAGCTATGTGTTTTTGATTGAAAGTCTTGCACTAAAACACCTGATGCGAAAAAAATGGTTTTGGTTTTGCTGAGCAATTATGCTGAGCAATATGATTGGCAGAACTCAGTGAGAAATTTATCTTGTCTAACCAGCTTTTACACATACGAAAGCAATTTGCATCTACTGCAAAACTAAGTCGCCTAAACTTTGGCTTGAGCCAGACCTCAAGGCTTTTTGAACGAAGTGAGTAAATAAACGTTGGCAATGACTTATATGTATCCAGATAAAATTATTACGGAGTATTTGATGATAGAGCTGAAGGAGCGTTTGGTCATTGCATAGAGGTAGTTGTTATGGATAAGAAACTGATCGAAGACAAATAAGATCATATTAATACGAGTATGTTATATAAGTTTTGCCAAACATGACTGTGTAGGTGAAATGAAACCCCACGAATAACAAGAGTACATGTAAAAACGAATTAAGCATTGTTTTTCTCTCACCCTCCCTCCACCATCGACCCACCCCCCTCCTTACAACATCACATAAAAACGGAACTCAACGAAAAATTAGATTGACACCGGAAACATCTTCGAACTACGAACATTACATTACATTACATTTCAGGAACGTTCACATATTTTGCACTACTACGCAATACTGCTCAAAAACGTAAATCTGTCCATTCGAGGTACAAGACAAATAGAGGAGTTTAAACAGGGATAATATTACGTTCAAAAACGTGCGATTTTTGATATTTGGCACATCGGTCAAAGAGGGTAGCACATGCGATTTTGGAGTGCCGCTGCGTATCAGGTCTGGATAATGCTTGGTCTGCATACTTGAAAAAAATTTTATTTGGAATCGAAAACGGCTGCTCTGGGATGAGTTGCTATTTAATGTGGTTTGGACTTTTCACGGGCTCGAAATACTATTAAATAAGTAAATTAAAAATGTTAAAATATTTAATTAATAGGACTTTCGACAAAGTACCATGTCATTCATTAATTATTATAGGTCACGCTACAGGCTTGAATGGCCTGGTCTGCGACCAGCAAGTCCCTCCATAGGGCACAATGCAAAGTATTCTTCTTCCTCTTTGCTCCTTGGTTGTTGCTATTCACTCACTTAACACATTCTAGCCGTCCTAGTAGCCAAATCTTGCCACTTCTGATAAACGCCACTTTTGATAGAATCCATTTTTCCTCGCTTTACAATACGACTAGAGGGATAAGTGTATTAAGGAATCTTTTCTGCATTGTGCAGAAGTACGGACATCCTGGGTCAAATTACCTGACCAACTCACTTCTCAAAATGATGTTCAAAATTAACCGCCGTTCTGATGCGATTTAAAAACGTGTGACTTTTTGCTTTCAGCCCAAGAGATAAGGTTTATGCCAACATACAGCGATTAATTAAAGCACTCAAAATCAATTCCCGTGCTATTGTCAATGAAATAGTACCGCTAATGTGCAAAAATGTGATGAACAATTTTGTCAAAATAGCCTGGATATGCAACAGTAGTTGCCAATGGCATTTAAGGACCCATATAAAATAGCAAAAGAGAAAAAACATTTTACTAAATGAAAGAAATGTTGACACTAATATCCTTACACCCTATTATAACGAAAATTGAAAATTTAATGTTTATCCTTCAATTCAAGAAAACTCCATAACATTGATATAAAATTTAACTGTCGATATGTATACCCCTATATTTGCATTAAAATACCCTGCCTAGCTTTAATATGACTTAAAATTCTTCGCGACCAACGCAAGACTTTAAATTTTTTAAAGAACTTTTGAAAAATATTTCCCAATTTGAAGCATCTGCCAGCGCAATCTTACCACTCTATTTTGTTTTAAATTTTTTCTTCCATTTCAAAAAGAAAAAAAAAATACAAAAAACAATCAATGGCATAGAGTGACAAAGGAAAACGTTAACTCTTCCTCCAATGAACTTTCAAGGAATACCAAAAGAAGAGCTAAATTTTGGAATCAACATGCTCCTTATTTCTCTGGAAGAGGTCTTCTTTCTTTTTCTCCATTTTTTCGCATTATTTTTTCCATTTCTTTTAAAGAAAAATCACAGCTCTATAGCAAATGTATATAATTGAATAAATATTTACCAAAAAAAAGTAAGAGAAGTATAGCTTTGAGACAAACTAGAACAATATATGGAAACAACCCCAGGACGAATGGAAGGACTCATAACAAAGAAGCTCCGAAAGGAATTTGAAGTAAATTGTAACATTCTCCTTTAAGTATTGTCCTGCCAAAGAGGAAGAATTAAATTCACTGCAATAGATGGAAAGTTGTACTTGTAGCACAATATTGTCAAACATAACCTGGATGGCCGATGGAGAAATTCAAGCGAATGCCATGAATGGCATAGCTACAGCCAATCGAGAAGAATACAAAAGCAACTTGAAAAGAAGGAAACAAAAAAAAACTATAAAAGAGCAAAAAAAAAAAGAAAAGAAAACATTTTCATTCCTGGAGCTTTAGAAGGAATAGACAGACATCATCCATACAAGAGTGACAAAATGGTGCCATCTGATAATATAACACCATTCTCGGTATCAGCTAAGCTTCTTTGTATGGTGGCCACTTTTGTGGTGCTGATATTGTTGTTGTTCCCAAGTGGACACCGTTTAATAGAACATGAAATTCAATCGAAGCTATAGCCCAACCGAGGAGATACTCGTTCTTATCTTAGCATGAGAAATCAGAACATAGATAGATTTACTTTTTGTAGCTCTCTTGTGGCCATAGATCCAGATAAAGATTGCTTGTGCACATTATTTAAGGTTCTCCGATAACTTAGTGTTGTTTTTCGGTTATAAAGATGATTGGAAAAGTTTTTCATATTTTATAAGTTGTCTATTAGACGCTCTTTCCACGAAATGGTTTTCCAAAAAAATTAAATTTTTCCTAGTGAAAATAACAAAGCTACATATGTTTTGAGAAGAACATGGTGCCAAAACGAATACACATCTGAAAGGAGTAATATGTTATGTCAGATAATGGATTAACTTGCCAACGAAGGATCCTTCCTTCGATTAAAACTGTTTTCAGCAAATTTCAAATCCGAGATATTTCAAAAACCAATAAATCGAAACAATTAATATTGCAATAAAATTGCAAGGGTTTTATTTTTAACCGATAGATTTTCCTTCCAATAGGGATACATTTCTAACCGTGTTGTTTGAAAAGTCAACAAAAAAAAAGACTAACGCAAGAAAAACACTTAATTAATTCGTGAAACGCGTTGCGGATTACTGGATCTTTTTGGTCCCCATAATCGACTAGATTGCTGTTAGTTGCATTGTGGATAAATTTCGTTCAACACACAATGCATGTGACTCAAAGACAACAACGATTCAACTTAATCTGCGTACAGATGAAAAGGTAAGTATTGTGAGTGAAACTGTGGTGGAACATCCGAAATTGGGCAAAACAAGCTCGGCCTTAGTCATTATAAGATCTGGCTTTTGCAAGGACTTAAGCTACGATACCACAGTTTCAGACGGGAATTTGCGTATTGCGCTCTTACTCAGATTGAATTTGACCCCTATTTTTATCAAAAAGCCCAGCTTTCATTTTAATTCGAGTCCCTTAAAACTCTCAAAAACAGTTCGTATGGATCCAAAAATGAGGTCGGAGTTCGCATAGCGGTCAACGGCCACCGTTATCAGACAATGATTTGATTATTTCCTCGAA
Source organism: Volucella bombylans (assembly GCA_949129095.1). Lineage (NCBI taxonomy): Eukaryota > Metazoa > Arthropoda > Insecta > Diptera > Syrphidae > Volucella > Volucella bombylans. Next base: position 81,728,247 of record OX422140.1, read on the forward strand.
CATATCAGGACGATATGAGGTTTCAGTAGGATGACACTACATGCTGTACTGCCTGCCAAATTATTGACAAAACGAAACAAACCAATGGATTGCCCACAGAGATTACCTTTTGTGTTTAGCTTTTGTGTATACTGATTAACCACGAACTACTCAGGTCTGGCAGGCCAATACTATCTTATTGGTAAGAGAGATACGTCAATGTTTTAATGAGTGGACCAAAATTACACCAGTTCAAAATGTCATGAACCATTCATCATCATCCTCTGATGTCTTTAGGGCTTTATTCCCACCTGCTATGGTGAGGTAATTAGTATCGCTGAGACTAGGAATCGTTTGCTTTTATCATTTCAGATACGGGGATGGGCTTCTCGAAGAACTTCTAACCTTTTGCAGTCGTTGTCTATCTGCCAGCTGACCCAAGATCTGTAGAAATGTATCACACCGTCACTTAACTAGGGTTTCCACAGGCGAGATAAACTAGCAAAGCTTACAAGTGTTAGTGTATCTCCAAAGAAGAGAGCCAATTGGTAGCCAATAAGTAGCTTTAATAGCACATCAATTTTGGTGCTAGTTGGTCTAGTAGTATATTGACGTTTGTGTGTTGTTGTGTGGGGAAAATATTATATCCTAGCTAGTACGGGATTGTCGATATTTTCGCTATATTCTCGACATGCACAAAAGGACTTTGAGAACTCCTGATCAATCATCCGTCAACCATATTGACCACATTGCAATCGACGCAAGGCACTGCTCCAATATTATGGATGTCGAAAATTTCAGCCAAGGTACGGTTGCGGATATCACAAATATTGCAAAGGCAAGCTAATTCTGTGAAGAAGTTTGACATCGGACGGCTACAATCGCAAGAGATCGCCAAAACCTTTCCGATCGAGTCTCCCGTAAATGCCACCAGCATCAAGTATCGAAGACCAGTGGCAACATTGCCAAAATGCCGGCTCCTCATGAAGAACAAGAAGGAACATGAGCAAAGTGCGGTCGAGGACATTGAGAGATGTCAATATATTTAGAAAAAACATTCGGAGAGTCGCATTCGATGCGAACATTTCTGTAGATAGTATAACTTCGATAGCGTTTCCGCTGTAAGGCAGAATGAACCCTTTAACCTGGATGATTGAGACCAAGTACTAAGTTCAATAAAGCTGGTTGAGCGGACGGCCTGACATCTGAGCTCTTCAAGGCGGCAAGCGATGACTTGATAAAGAGCATATACCCACTCGTCTGCAAAATATGGTCGGAAGAAAGAATGCCCGATGAATTGAATCTCAGCATTGCTTGTCCGATCCTCAGAAAACTAAACCTTCTGAAGGCATCAATTTTCTTAACATCGCCGTATTATGGGAACGCCTCAAGCCGTTCGTCAACAACTTGATTGGTCCACATCAGTGTGGCTTTAGGCCACGAAAGTCCACCATCGATCAATTATTCATAATACGGCAGATCTCGGAGAAAGCGTATGAGCATCTATAGAGACAAACTATACAGAGCAATGTCTAGTTCTCGCATCCCCGCCAAACTTTTCCGTTTGTAGAGGATATGGGTGAAGAAAGCCCGCTGCTCCATTAAGGTCGGTAAAGAACTCACCGAGACCTTTGATGTCAAAAAAGAATTTAGACAAGGCGACGTGCTGTCATGCGATCCTATATAAGACCCTAATAATCCCAGTCCTCTCCTATGGTGCAAAGGCATGCACTTTATCAAAAATGGAATGAGAGGAAACTTTTCCGGGTGATTTTCGGTCCCGTCTGCATAGACGGTGAGTGGAGGAGGAGATACAACGACGAGATGTACAGACTGTACAGCAATATCAACTTAGCCAAAAGAGTGAAGGTCTAAGGACTGAGGTGGCTGGATCATGTAGAGTGATCACCAATGTTTCGGTCCGAAAACTCTTCGAATCCGCCTCCGAGTGACAACGCAGTAGTGGAAGGGAACCCCTGAAAACTTACTGTGCGAAATTGGAGGCAGCTAGCTAAAGATTGAGCTGGCTGGAGGCGCGTTGAGGCCCAGGACCACCCCGGACTGTAGCGCCACCTTATTATAAGTAAATAAGTAAACTGTCGTATTTGGAGCAAGTAAAATCTAAAGGTGAATCTAAAGTTGAAAGCTACATCTGGTGCAGCTTATGGGCTGGCTGCATCATCATGCCGCACTTCTTAAAAATTTAAGAAAATCGAAATGCCGACGTCGATGGTGCTCTACATAGAACCAGTATCAGAGTTTTTGTTTACAATTTGTTTACAAAAGTGCGTCAATATGGTCCGCAGGATATTTGGTATCAACAAGATGGTGCAACATGTCATACTGCTGGCGAAACCATTGAATGAATTGTTCGATGACAGCATTATTTTCAGAAGTCGACCTATGACCTGTCGTACGAGATCGTGTGATGTGACGCCGTAGGACTATACTCTAGGGATATTTGATGTCGTTGACCTCTGCAGATAAGCTAACCCCATTTTTGAGATACGTTCTCAAATGATCGAAAAAGTGATCGAAAGTTTGAGTTCCAGGATTCAATTTTTGGCAGGCCATAGCCGAAAAACATTTTTAATCATCAATGACTTGAAATTGTCTATTGAACCTCGACTCGTATGCTCGACTTGCGTGTGTTTTATTTCAATTTCATATCTTTCAGCTCTTAAAAACACCCTTTGTAACTGTATCACAAGAGGTGCGATGTTATGGATCACCACCATCTCAACATACCTGAAAATGGATTCGGACTGGTTGACATCTCAACATCGACAATGGCATCAACCAGATTAATTTTTGTTCAGTTTTGCTAGCCCCAGTAGCGACATTGCCAGCAGCACTTACTTTTGCCCGACCTCCACAACGAAAACTGTGTTTAACGACGAATGCTGGCGTTCTTAGTTCTTAAAGCAAGGAAGAAGTAGAGAACAGCGACTTTTCCACATGCAAACAATACGAAAAGGGCGCTATTTTCATACTAAAATCTATTAAGGCTGATAGATCTAACCACTCAGTTGTTCAAAGAGCGGGTGGGAAGATTGTCGGGACCCAATACTAACTTATCTACAATATTTTATTTTACTAATTATGCCCAAACAATTAATATATACGAGTAGCATCGTTTGCTAGAGTTTGTAAAAAGAAGACCCCTTAAACTATACCTCCTCCTTAAAAAGTAAATGACTGGAGGCAGTTAGCCAGAAACCGCCCTTTCTGGAAAGGCTTATTGGTTGAAGTATAGGTCCATCTTGGATTGTAACGTCATCTCTATTAGAAGCTTCACTTTCATATGCGTAGCCCCTAAATATTATATGACAGGCCATTTGTCAATTAAGGTCGGAATCAAGCCAGGAAAGGCTCATACCTTCATAATCCTTTTCTTTTTTAAATTTAAAAAAAATTAAAATTTTCACCCGCATATAATTCGCTCAAGTACAAAACTGGCCCAGTGTACTCCATGTGTTCCGAATAAAAACAGCACGGGGTTTGTACTTTTTACTTTCAAATTCACTTTTATTGTTTCTTTCACTATTACCATAAATTCTAGACAAAAATGCCTAAATCTGATTTGACAATTTGGCAACATACTCGTCGTAGATGAGCCGCTTGTCCCTCGCACCGCGGTATCGGTGGTATATTACCGGGATAACATCCCTGCTTTGCACTAACCTCTTAACATCAATATGGATGCCTCTGGCGGGGTAAAGCCCGAGAGTAGCGGGCTTTCGTGGTACATTTCATTGGGGTAGTAGGCCCCAAATATCAGGCTATTATCGTTGGTCATTGCCCTCGCAACGTGTCTTCGAATCACCTTAATCAGGAAATTGTCCATCCTATTCAGATTAACCCCATCGTAAAGGATCTTGTTGGCATAGTATTTTTTATACTCTGATTTTGGTGTTCTGTACAAGCCGAGACAGGTCCTAAGACACTGCCATTCAAACACCCGAATCCTTTCCATCTGATACGGCGCATTGAACCACATAGCATATGACCTTCACCCTGAAGACAAGCTCACTGCTGTAAAACAGTCTTCTTGTCAGGGCTAAAGCCTTCTTGGCCTCAGCAAGACATTTCTCTATATGTTTGTTAAAATACAAATACTTGTTGAGCCAGATACCAAGGTATCTCACTACGCTTCTCACCGCTAATGGCAGTCCATGCTATCCAATGCTCCAATTTTCGCCAGTTATATCTGGTATACCTAGAAGGCCATCTCAATGGAGTTCTAAACAAGATTTTTTCCGACTTTTGAAAATTGATTTTCAATTTCCAATCCTCGCAATACGCCTTAATATGACCGAAGTCACCCTGCAGAAGAGTATTGATGACTTAAATTGTTGGAGCTGATCTGTACGCCACTAAATCGTCTGCGTACGCTATGGCATGATTGAGGGAACCTACTAGATCACTTGTGTAAATGTTAAGCAGTATTGGAGAAATCACCTCCCTGTTGTAAGCCGTTTATTCTTTTAAAGTAGCGATATAATGAAAAACTATGCATGGTGTTCAGCATAACTAGCCTAATCAATAAAGATCACCCTCAGCGGTGGTGATATCTAGGTCAGGTGTAGTGCATGGAAGGCGATGCTCCTCCCTGAAGAGGCATATATAGAAAGCAAAACAAGAACCCACTCGAGGGACGTGCGAAGCTGGTACAAGACTTTAAATAACTCGACTTGAGAAACTGGAGAGAGCTGAATTGGAATTACACTAAACTGAGTGTCAACAAATTTTCAGACAAGGAAGCTATGGGGGTACCTTAGAGATGTTGCTAATTCCGAAAAGACCAGGCCAGATTGCTATTATTGTAAATAGGAGTAGGGATCCCGTCTAATGACTTTTAAATAAGAAAATATAACAGTGATCTACGACTAACAAACCTGATTCCCAAAAGATTGCTATTGGAAATATATGTATAGTTATGTTTTGTTAAAACAAAACTTGTAACATAGTTCCGTTAAATTTAATCTAAATGCACTACACCATAAGTGTTTATTTGTTTTATAAAAATCAAAACTCTTCAATGCTCGTGCAAAAAATATATTCCAATATAAAATATTGATGCAAACAAATTTTAAGGTACTCTCCCTTTCCTTATTTTTTTCACAGATACGCAAAATCAAAAAAAGTGTAACAATCAAATTTTAGTGTCGGATATTGGATCAAATTTAAAAATAAAAAAAACACTACTTCGCGTCTAAAAACAAACTCAAATTATTTTCTTCAAATTTCTTCAAATTTAATTTCAATATTCTATTGCCTTACAGTATCCTTTTACGCAACAAAGGCGTTGCTTCGTGGGTGTGCCGTATCCAATTTACTACTCCCCCTTAATTTGGGGTGGATAAAATGCAAAGCGAAAAATAATATCATCCTGGGGTAGACAAAACCTTGTCCCAGGATAAACGAAGAAGAAAGTTACGGGTAAAAAAGAAACAACTGACGTACTTGTATAATTTCCGGTTTGACCTTATACCCATCTCGTAATCGTCGTTGTCGTCGTCTCATCTTCTACCGTCCAAACGATATCATTTCGACGATAGGATATATTTTTTTAAGGCCACATATCGGTTCCATTATTGATTGGATTCTCCATTTTTATCGCTCTGATAATTACGTGTTCGTGCGTCATTTACCGCCTAATCACATAAATGTTGGACATTTTCAAAGACCCAATTTGATGGACATTCTTAGACTATTTCATGGTGTCAAATTCATTCGAGCGAATTGTCGAATTGTTCGAAAAGGACGGTAGTGAGAATTCGGGTTAAGCAGATGAGTTTGGCAATAATTGTGAAAGTTTTCTAACCCTCATTAAATTTAATTATTTTGTAAAGCATTTGGTTGCTGTGCCCCTAGGGGATTGTGGCTCGTAGCCCAGATTACTGTTCCCGCTGGATAGGAATTTTTTTCAAGTGTAATGTGGGTCAAGTTAAATTTTGAAATTTTCATTAAACTTTCGTTTAGATACGAAAAAAAACGCTGCGAATTATTTATATTTTTAAAGGTGGATAAGATAAAAATGTTCAATTGTGTCATCGGGTAAAGTACAATACTGTGGAATGTATTGCACCTGGAGGAGTAAACCATGGCGTATGAGTAACGAAAAGTGTCAGTAGCAACAGATTGGTTTTTATTGAAATTCCTATGCTCATTTCTATTTATATTTATTCATCCCAAAAGGTTGTCTGGATGGTAGAATTTTTTGTCATTCATGGAGTGTGCATGAAAAACAATGGCAGACATTAGGGGAGGTCTGTGTAGAAATGTCCCCTTGAGTTGAACTAGTCGCATTAGTCCGTGCAATTTGGGTATGAATCAAGGTGAAGTCGTTTGGAAAAAATAAAAAGTTATGTCTTTGTGTTGTAAAACATGTCGCAGAAGATACCAGATGAAGTTGGAAATTGAAACAAAGTGTCACCAAACTGACGCAGGTATAACGAAAGTTCAATGCATTCTTGTCGTGGAAATCATTTTCTTTTACAATTTGACAGCTATAAGGGCTCTAGTGAGTCAATGTTATTTCATATATGCTTATCTGTGGAATATAAGAATATTTTCATTATGTCATTAACTCTTTTTGTAAATGAATATGTTTTGAACAACTAAAGTTATGGCCAAAAAGTAGTATATTAAACACAGTTCTACTACATGATTTTGAAGCAAATCTTGTCCCGATCGATGTCCTTTTGATGGTAAAATAGAATGCCATCCAAGTGTGTCAATATCACTGTGAGATTTTACGTTTGGTTACTGATTTCGTTAAACTCTGATTATTAAAAAATAAAATCATTTTGTAGAAGAACTGCCTTCAGTTAGTTCAGATATTTCGGAGTGAATGAATGAAAACGTCTGAGAATTCCTCCAGCTGCCAAGGCGCCATTGCGTTTCGCCCGAAATTAAAAACTGGCGTAATTAATGACTATCGTTGGAAGAGAAAACATGTTTTAATGTCACCGAGTTAATTTAATAATATAAAAGATAGGGTAGCTGCATAAAACAGCACCAAAACCTCTTTAAAAATTGTCATGGCATTAAAGGCTGGTAACTGCAAGATTTTCAAAGGAAATATAATGTTTAAAGAAAATTAATACAGCATCGGAAACTTTGTGAAAAATGGAGATACTCGTAAATGTGCAGATATCGTCAATGTTGATCGATTTACCCTTGAACGTTGTTTGAAAAAAGGAAGAAATTATCAAAAAAGTTGGTTCTTAGCAGGCGGAGTTCGCCATGGATACATATCATTAAATGAGAGAAATCCTCTCATCCAGATAAAATAGCAATTTCATAACAGATTTTTTTGTAGCTCAGTAGAAGACTGGTAAGAAGGTAGTTATCGGTATTTTATGTAATTTTAGTCGACAAAGCTGAAGAAAGCACCTTACGTAAAAGTCTGGAAAGTGATTTATAATAGAACATAATTATAGGTAGTTGAAATTAGCATGGAGGTGAGAATTAACATCTCGTGCAGAATTGTATCTGTCGGTTTATATGAACGGCTGCAACAATTTGTATAAGGGTCTATAGAAGTATCGGTTTTTCAGCATTGCGCAAATGATTTTGTTTGCCGTGTTCCATGAATGTCTGAAATCATCTGACTCGACTCAATCAGTGCGGTTTTAGGCTCGGTAAGTTCAAAATTTACCAAAATGTACGTCAGATCCCAAGGAAAATAGATGAATAAAAGAACGATTCTGACCACCACTTGATCGATTTCAAGGCCGTATATGATAGTATCTATAGAAATGAGATAAACTATGACAAGTTTTGGCATCTTAATCATGCCAAATTACACCTCGCACAATAAAAAAAGCCGCACGAGGTACTTCCATGTTTTTTAGCTAATTACTTTCTAGGGATTCCCTAATTATATTTTCTTGCTTCGGAGTTTAGTTTAGCACACACGGGAATGCATCGGAATTCATTCTGGCTAAAATTTACATTGGATGTAGTTGGACAGTTATCGTGCCCTTGTTTGAGCGGAATGTGTCATTTCATGAAATAGCGCGACAAGTTAAATGTAATGAGGGTTCTGTAAGAAGATTCTGTAAAAAAATATTTGAAAATATGAAAATATCTCTGACGAGAAAAATTGGCACAAATCTGAAAAGGTGTACCACTGTTCGGCAAGACCGGGAATTGAAGAGACTTAGCTTAATAAACAGCTTTGAAACCACATCGGAGTTGAGAGCTAAGCTACTGGTGCTGGAGTAAGTGTCAGAACCATCCAGAATCGCCTTAACGAGATGAGTTTGCTAGCAAGGATAAGCAAAAAAGCCATTTCTGACCAGCAAAATTAAGAAACCGCGCCTTAGCTGGGCTAAGGAAAGTCGAATCGGGAGTTTTCTGTATTGGTTAAACGCTCTGTTCTCGGGTGAGCCCAAGTTTGACCTAATCGGACCAGTGCAGGCGGACGCTAGAACGAAGAATGCACAGCTGGAGGGTATTGACGACACAATGCGATATAAAGAAATAATATTGGGTGGTGTTATACCAAGTATGGATATGTTGACAGGGAGAACATCGAGACCAATTCTTCAAGATGCTTCAGCTCCTTGCCATCGAACAAAATTTGTGACTAATTTAAATTTTTTTTTTCATATATTTGGATGTTTTGAAAGTCTTATGATTCTGCAGTTTAAACCTCCTTAACAAATTGGAACATTGACAGAAGAACTAGGGACAGAATCCCTAATTTGGTCGGGAAACGGTCCAGATCTAAACTGCATAGGCTCTTACAGGAAATAATATAAATTAAAAGGCCAACAACCATGCTGAATCTCAAGAACATCATTGAAGACGTTCGGTTCAATGAAATTGATGACCATTACCTCGGTAATCTTTATGAATCCGTGCTAAATATTTTTTTTAATATTTTTATGTAAAAAGATTTCTTAGTGTAAGAATTTCGAATTTGAGCTTTTTTTCAATTTATATTGCAATCAATACTTGGCAAAATCCAATACTTTGCGGTCTGCTCGTAATTTTTTTACTTTTTTCAAATTATGCTGCAAACTGTTTTGTCAAATCGGGGTATAAATCAACTTAAATTCTCCGATTAGTGATAATTTAATAGTTTTCTTCCATTTTGGTAAATCTACTACCAGAGGCTTTTTTTGTTGAGCGATCAGAAGGACGAAGAAGAATGTCCGTTGGACCGCAATCGTCGGAAGCCATCTTTCCGACATCTCTGACGAGGTTTTGTTATAATTTACATGTGGGTAAGGGCAAAATTAAGTATATGCAACAAGAAGGAACGTATCGACGGAAAGATTGTCGATAACTTTGAGAAAATTAAGCCGATCCAGGCTACGTTATTATCTCTGGGAAAAAAAATATATCCGAAATTAAACGAAGGTTTACACTTAGTAATTTCTGTTCTCTTGGTCAAAAGACAATTGAGTAAAAATGTCTTGTTAGTAAATACTAAGGTGTCTTATAAAAGATCATAGTGTTATAAAAGTGTATTTAGTCGTTTTGAATGCAATTATTTTTGTAGTGATTGTTGGTTCTGTTTAGAATGACAATCTTTGGAGAAAGAGTTTCTGTTTTTTCAGTAATAGGCGAGTGCTCAAATAATTTAATGTATCTATAAAATCTTTGAAAAAACTAGAGGGCTTAATTTGTTAAGACCTAGTTCAACTACAGCGCCATAAATAAGAGTAAAGAGCTAATGTGTAATTTAGATTTGTTTTTATTTATTTTATTTATTTCAATACGTTGGGAAAGATAATCGAAGGAATAATAGTATAACAAATCGCGAGAAGCTAGATCTAATTTTAACACTAAAGGCAATGTGATGATCATTTCTCAGCAATCGACCCGAACTATTCGGGTCAGTCCAAAGTGCAAATAAGAGACAGATAGAACTGGCAAGAAACGCCAGCACTAATATCGGAAAAAGCACTTATATATCCGATGCTGGCGTGGAAAAGGTATCGACGAAACACATTTTTCAGCTAAACGACACAACAAACTGTAATTTTGAAAGATGTCGTGGCGCTTAGTGATCCCCACGAGGAATGGAGGTAATAATAAAAATTCATTCTCAAAGCAGTTGAGATTTAGGATTGTTTGAATGTAACTTACAGTGTCCTCCAGACAATAACTCTATGTGGGTTTACCCAAAATAAAAAACGCCGAATAACTATTACAAAAAAGTCCTTGAGTATGACTTCGCAAGATCACCTTGACTTTTCTTTTCTAACTTCTTTAACTTATGTTCTCCATCTTTATTTTTTCTATATGAATCTTTGCCTGATCCCTCATCTCCTGACGATTAGCTTCAAGTTCAATTACCAGTTCTTCTTCGATCTATCTTGCTTCTCCTCCTGCGATTTTCATCTTTACACCAAGAAGCAGCTAGAAGGGTGTTCGCCTTGTTGCTCAATTCTTTAATGAATTTGCTGTAACATCGAAATTTGATTCAGGTGATGTTTTCAAGCGATCTTCGAGACTATAGCAATAATGATGCGGTTTTGAGCCTTCCGTTTTTTAACGCCGGTGGTAGTTAGTACGTGAATGATTTTCTGCTCCTCACGGTGTCTCTTGCAGGCATCTGCTGTTAACGACCTCCTCTCTTTACATAATTAATTTCTTAATGGTCTCCTTTCATGTCGTCATACAATCGGATCGGATGCAACCAAGAAAACATAGTAGATGCATTAAAAATAGCGAAAAGGTACTTTCCGACGTGGCCGGCAATTACGGAGAAGGACATCAAACTTATCAATTTGTCTCAGAAGTCCCTCCTGCTTCCCTGTCTTCTTCGAAGCAATGATAACAGGAATACAATTCACCACCACCTCGTCGAATGTTTTCGACAACTTAGAATTATAGTAATTTTGATTCAACTGCTTCTCCATTCTGAGTGCACTAGCGTGACCCTGATTGTGCAACACCTTGATGATGGAATTTTATACTTTTGGGTTCTGCAGCGCGCACAGCTTCTCCTTCAGGATGTTGAATGATCCTGTAACCGGCAATAAATTTTCGGAAAAATACGGCTAATCTGGAAAAGACATACTGCCCGTAAAACTGATCTTCGACTTAGCAAAAGAGCGCTGGCTCCACTTAATCTGCAGGTCATGGTCCTCGGCAAGTGACAGCACATCTTTGAGTATCTTCAAAATCTCTTCCATCTCTTTCGTTGGAATGATGATGTCAACGATGTAGATAAAAATTGTCTTCGCTCGAACGATTTGTTGAAAAAACGTATTGATGAATTGCTGGAAAACGGCAGGTGAGTTGTACACTCCGAACAGAACGTTATGAAATTCGAACTGGCCATCAGCTGTGATAACCAGAGTAATTTTTTTACTATCTTCGGCTATGTCGATACGGAAAAATTAATTTCGTAGGTCCAGCATATTGAATATCCGAGCAACGTAAAGATATTCTAGCAATTCCTCGATGACAGGCAATGGATATCTAACCTTCACCAGTTTAGCATTGAAGCTCCGATAATTCATGCACAGTCCCGATGATCATTCCTCTTTCTTGGTCAGCACAACTGGACTGCTTGGTCTGATGATACCTTCCTTTATCCAAGTATTCACCTGCTCTGGTACACTGGCTTTTCGTCATCTAAAAAATTAATACAAGACTTTTCAGGTCTCAATGGATGATAACTGTATATTAGGCGCTTCACATTCCAGCACGTTCCAGGGTTTATTATCTACAGCAAACTGTTAAATTCGGGATCTTCTGTAACCTGCCAAATAGCCACCAACTTGTCAAAATCGCGTTCATCAGTATTATGATTTTCTGTTGCCTCCATCTGGTCACTTTAGTCTGCCTCCCTCATGCCACTTCCATCTGCTTCCATCTTCTGGGTCTTCTCCTTTGTTTGCATGGATGTTACTTTTCCGCCATCTGGAACGACAACAACGTGTTCCCAAAAATCCTTAGCCAAGAGTTGGGAATCGCATGCAATCGCACTTCTAAAAACGAATTACGAGTAAAATTACATCCTCAGCTTTAAGAGGATTGAAGGGAGGCCTATTTCTAATTGATCAATCTTCGACTTCATCTTGGTAAAAGCTGACAATCACTTGGCATAATTAGGCGGACAGAACATCGGTCTTATTTGCACATCATCTGCATATGGTCTATGTGAGTGTAAACCACAGAACCATTGTAAGCGTTAAGGAAAGAATCCACCAGCAAGCGTATCAGAGGCAAAGATAGTACACTGCATGGCTGGTAGCCCAGATTACTGCCATTTAAATAATGCCCGCAGTCCCCGTCCATATAACTAAATAAGAACGTTATTGTTCTAATGACATCTTCCTAAGGCAACTGAATCAGTTATTATCAGTCACTACTCACCTTCCCCTATTTTAAACATTTGTTAATCTATACTCGTAGATACTAGTACAATACAAGAACGAATATAAAAGAAAAAAAAACATTCTTACTCGTAGCAACCTTACACCCTTCATTTTATTTGCAATTCGTTTAATCCTTTTTATTATAGAAATGTTGTCTTGTTACTATTTAAGAAAATATGCTCAGAATAAAAATTTACAAAACTGGTCTCTTCTTTCCTTTTGTCTGTTCCCGGCTTTTACTCGCACTCTCGACATAGCGTGGTGTTAAAAATTTTAAAATTGCATTGCAATGTCAACGAGGTACCTAAAGCACTAGGATGAAAATTAATTTTCGCACCACCAGAACCTGAAACCAACATGGTACACCCTCGACGGTTCTCTACTATACCCAAGCCTTATAAAAGAGCTTTGAGTTTGAAAAAAAGGAAAAAAATGTTCAAGATACCCTGTAACTCTTCAGAGAACCGTTTTTTGTACTGTTTTTCTATACAGTAGAACAAAAAGAAAAAGAAAAAAAAAGAAAAAGGAAAAAACAGGACATGGTATCTACTGGAGCAGAAAGAAAAGAGAACCTAGAGCAGAAACAAGATGCAAAAGGGCGGCAGCTTGTAATTAATTTATGAGTTCACATCCCTACTGGTATGCCATCCTCGCAGTACATTCATATATTGTATGTATAGTACATACGAGTATTTACATCTTTATTTTGTAGTGTCATATAGAGAAGAGAGCTTGTGGATGCTAGTGCGTAGAGATCCCAACAAGGGGCTAAGTATCTTATTAAGTTGGATGAATATTGATGAAAAGGAAATTGATTCGTTTGAATTACTGGTGGTGAATCGCGAAGTTACTTGGGTAGTAGCATAGAGTGAAAATCTTAGAAAGGACCTCTTATTATGGTTTAACATAATCTTCTATATGCGTTATTTTAAGTATTGTTTCTTTAACAAGAGCCTTTTACTTACTAATGAAGCACTTATAAGCAAATTTATTTGTCAATTCCGAGGACGGACGTTCGGTTTCCATTCGGAAATCGAACCAAAACGAATTTCATATTTTTGTCCAGTTGCTTAGAAATCAAACCGTCCAAGGTTGCAGACACTTACCTAAATAAGTTTTTACGGGTTTTTCAAATCTGTTCATGAATTGGTGTTTCAGCATTGCCCTAATAACATTCTGTGGAAAACCCCAGATCATTAATTGGATACCGCATACCAGCGTCATACACTACCTGAAATATCATTGTGGCTGGTTGCTTTTCAGTGGGATGGACTCTATCTAGATGTGTAAGTGCTCAATACTGTTTTGGAAGAATTATACAACTGTGATGAAAAAATTAGTAAGACTTTTTGAATAAAACAAAAACGACTTATTATTCTTTAAAATTTAGTTCATTCTCTTCAAAGTATTGTAGTAATGGAATACACTTATGCATGCAAACGTTTTCTCCTGTCTTTGAAGGAGTTGTTAAAGTCTACTTTCAGAATTGTCTTCAATCTCGATAGATCACAACATGCCTATCAAAATGATTAGCTTGCGAAAGCTTTTTCTTACTCTATCTTCCACTGACATAAGAATTTTTTTGTAAGTCAAAGATTTCACTTTGGTTTCATCGATGTAGAGAAATCTTTGGGCAAGAAACTGAATAGATTACTAGTAATCAACAGGGTCCGAATGTCAAAAGTAAAAAGTTTTCTTTCCTGTTGAAATAGGGCACTCAGATAAAGAACTAGTCCATTGTACTATTTGTATGTTCCTTTGCTCTCAGGCTTTCGAAGAAAGACGAGTAAGCGCTTCAGTGACACAAAGCCTACAGTACCAGCCGCTGTGTACCTGCAGCCCGAACGGCGGTAATGTTCCCTGGTGCCGTCATCACTTTCGCAGAAAGCGTCACAGGATGTTGTGTCACATCGCATTTAAGTGTTTAGAAAAAGCGAAGTGCTGAATTCTCGACTATCTAAATTTAACGTCGTGACATGATTTTGTAAAGCTTTAAGCGCAGCTTGGTTGGCGATGCAAGTGCTTCGACCCCTCCAATGATTCTTTGTAATTTTATTCGTTGCCATCAGGATTGCGTATATCTCTGCTTGGAAGACAGACGTCAGTTTTGCTAACGAGGAGGGAAATTTAACATTGTCGTCTTCCAGGGCGTACTAGAAATGGAATATATCAGAAGTACACTTAGGTAACCAGAGAACCAATAAATCCATGCACATTTTCGCAGCAAATCAAAAAATTTCGGAGGTGTAAGTACCGGACTCTTTTCTTACAACCAGTACATTTTGATATCTTCTAGTCTTCACAGTCATTGCAGAGTCTTCTATTTAATAGGCGGTACACGTTGTCATCTACATCCTGACAATCCTGATGTTCTCAAATCACTTAAACTACTTTTTAATATCTGTGGGAGTGAAGGTATCTGAATATGCAAAACCTCAACCATTCTGTGTAACTGGTCACTGTACTATTCTAGATAACTATATACCCGATGACCATATCGAACTCCTTAGAACATGCCGCATTCACTCCAATATTTAGAACGCGTACTCAGGAAATTACCTTTTCAACCAAACTTGCAACAACCAAAGAGTAATTCGTTACAATTGGGAGCACAATGGACCAGCCTAAGTTGTATTGATCGAGGACAACATTATAAACCGGAGTATATAGAACGTTATCGATGATAATTTTAATATGACAGACTGAACAAGGTGATCGGAACTTAAACAATTCCCTCCTAGGTACTGAAGTTAAGAAGCAATAGACTGCTATTATACTTGTTAAATAGATAGCAGTTCATCTATCTAAAATTTCAATCTCATAAGGTCGTCCTTATAGCAAGACAATCTCACCCGACTTTTGGCTAAACCAGTGCGAAATCAGAGATCCTGTTAGAAGTTAGAAAGTCTTATGTGATGTATTGATCTGTGGGAAAAACACGGTTCTGCTAAACATGCTATAATAATACTAAAGTATACTTCTAGAAAGTTCTTGTCCCCCGATGCTTATTGAAGATAAATTTTGGGTACACATATGCATGAGAGATGTGTTCCAGACGATGCCTGTCTCAAGCTTATCTCATCTTGTGATACAAGTATAACAAGTTGACCTTAATTTTTAATCCGTTAGTAGCAAAAGTATCAATCTAACTATATTCAAGATAAAAGCCGACAAATATTAGGATCCTGGGACGCCTTTATTGAGTTGAAAAGAACTGAAGGTCATTGCAGAAAACTGAACAAGATGCCGCAAGAAGGATCTCCAACTGAAAAACTTATTGATGTTTCTTAGGGCAAAACGATACTGGTACTAGCTCGCAACAAGTCATATATAACTTTGGTATGCGAGGTAAGCTAGAGGTTTCCCTATTGGCTAGGTCCTCATAAACATAATTATCTAGATTATATTCTTGGTAGTTCTTTTACTACGTGAGTATAAAATAGGGTCAGGCGACACTTGTCCCATTCCGCTTTTCTTTCATTATGCACCAAAATATCTAATACTATTGTACATGCTTGGGATCTACAATGCTACTGATCTGCATGTGTGCTTTGTGGCAAGGCGTATTGAAATTAATTATAGTAAGATAGCTCAAATACATACATACTTAATATGCCATATATTACATAGAGAGGAAAAACTTAATAGTAAATAACTTAAAGGAATTCCTCCATTCTACTCGTAAGAGTACGTATCTACAGATTGAAACTTTGTTTTTCGTTGACGCTTCAATTAACAACAACTTTGTCTTTTAATTACTACAAATAACATTACAAATTTCAATTACAAATTAGAAGTATCTAACATCAGGTTTTCGCTTGACGTTAATTGTCGCTGCGTGATATCGTAATGCAAATTTTTATTACCACTACCGTCTTAGATTCCTAATGTACTAACGTCATCTCGGGCAGTAGCTGCGTTTGAGGTATACCGCACCCAGAGTTGGCTCGTTCCTAAAACAAGATTCAACGACGACTCAATAGAAACTAATTTGTAAATGTTCCCTCATCATTCGATTCCGTTCATACAATCGCAGTATGTCTTTAGCAGGCTCAATCAAAATAAAGTTTTACGATATAATATCAGCGGATGACAGGCAAGCAACAACAATGTACAACTACAACCCACTCTAAGCCCGGTCTTTATGTGTGGCAAGGTAATTATGATAAGAGTACGAGTACTGTATCTGTTCCATATAAATGTATCTACATTCCAAGTGTACTCACACTTATATTTATACACTAGCAGAAGTAGGGAATGTTTCAATCTTCAATTTGCCAATTGAGCTGTCAAGATTCTTACCTGAAATGTCATAAACTACCCCAGTTAAGTATCCCAGAGGAATGTCTGAGAAAAGTTCGTTGCGATTCTTTATTCCACATGAAATGATATTCCAACATTTGTATGGAGTATGAGATAGATACGGATACTGTAACTCTGGGTAGGGTTCGTCTATATATGTACGTTAGCCCAAATGGGGTATATCTAGAAACGAGAACGCATGCCGTATGGCAATGCTACATCATTTGGAATAGAAAAGAACACCGTTATAGTGATTGTCATGCAATCAAAGTGGTGGAAGAATTTGTTGAGGATTTTCGTTTTCTCTAGTTTTTGTCAATTTTTTGCTTTTTCCAAACAGACTACTCGTAATATCGAATTGCCTGTCAGACTCAATTGGAAATATGAGGATTGTGTGACGTTTGAGAAATTTTCCCGCTGCTTGAACTTATTATGCATAGATGCTTTGTCACATGACTGCACTGAATTGCAATAAAATAGAGGGGTGACTTGCCATATTTCTTCATTTCTCTTCTTTCTAGACGTGATATTTCTTTACGAACAAAAAGGAGTGTCAAGTTGTGCGAAGCACAGTTGTGGAATAGGGGAAAGTGCCTTAATGAAAATTTATAGTTTCATTAGTACAATTCTAAGATTAGCCTTGTCTCTGCAAGGGGTTACTCTTGTTTTCGAATTTTCTGTTTTTTAATACTCAAATACAAATAACATACTGCTCTGCCTTGTTCTTTGATCCGACTGTTTAGAAAGAGCATACATATACATACTCGTACATATGTACATAGGTCAAGTTTTTCAGAACCTAGAAAACTAGCAGGCCGCGATTAAGGTTGTGTCCAAAATAGTGGCTGAGTTCCTAAACGTCAAAAAATGCGCGTCATTAGTAATTTATGTTTTTTTTTGAAACGCCATTTGCACACATTCTCAGCTGTTGTTTCAATTTAATAAAATTGTAAAGATGAGTCAAAACAATGTAAAATAATATAAAATAATAAACAATATGACTTGCGAACCCGACGTAGCCTTTATTCTGTATAATTTTCAACCAAAAGTATTGCATCCGATCTATTTGTGATGCAAAGAATCCTGTCGATTGTTGAAAGCGACAGTCTCGAGACGTTTCAGTGAATACTACTTTTCGTCTAAGAAAACGCAAGAGTACCCATGTTCCGAAATTAAATCGAGCGCCTGATTACAGTCGGCATATCTGCACGATAACTCTGCTAATCAACTATGCAATGGGGCGTAATACGAGTAGCAACATATCTTACACGTGTCATCTTCTTTTCAAAAGATCGTCAACAAAATTGATCGCTTTACGATAGGAGAACTACAAAGTTGTAAGGCTTTGCATATCCGAAAGTTCAGAAGGTTTCGTGTGAGCCGGTCAATGCTTATATGGCGATCTGCATTGCGATTGATCGGCAAACTATTGACTAGTTAAAAACTTGATTTTGCGCCAGTAGCGTAATAATTAGGTTCGTGATGTAGTGCTTGCTTTACCTCATAGGTGATCCTAATAACACTCAGGCAGCGCCCGCCCGAGCGCGCTCAAATTAAACAAAAATAAAAAAAAAGTGGTGGTCTCCGGGCTAAATTACAATTGCAAACGGTCTAGCGTTAGTAGGGGTAACGTGCGTTGCCGAAAAATTTCGGCTACGAAAGTGATAAATAGTGATCGAATGATGACGGCCTTTGGCAATTGTACCTGGAATAAGATTGATTTCTGAAAAGTGAAACATCAAAAAGCTGACAGGTGGTCATCGCTCTAGCTGTAGCATTCGGTGAAAAGCCCAATATCAGATGAGGATCAGCTCAAGAAGAAGAAGCACTCGACCGAGACCACAAAGAAGTGCTACAACAGAAACGAAGTTCAAATGTCTTATGAGATGTAAGATAGAAACAATACACAAATCCTTAACAGAAGTTAAACACGGCATACAATGTAGACGCCGACTGACATAAATTCCTCCACCAAGAAATAAATTTGAATACATTATCCAAACTAATGCCAACAAACAAGCTAATTTCGATGGACTATTTATCAAATAATTGTATCTAAAGCAGTGGAAATTAGTTCAATAAGAAGTAGAAAACGCCTCACCTGTAAACTAAATTCTGTGTCCTCATACAGAGAGATATTTTGGACTATAAGAACTGCAAGAAGTTTTCTTAAGACGACATCTGGATTTCCATCTAGAATACTTCATGAATGCCGAAAGCCTGATGTCTAAATTTCTTCGTTTCTAATCTGGTTAGTCTACTGTCGAGCAGATATAATCCTTACGGTAGGTTTTGAAGAGGTAACCGGAAATTTCGAATCGATACCTACCATCTGTCCAGTTATGTTATGGCGCATTCAATATTTCGAAAAAAACAATTTACACAATTTAAGGGAAAGTTTGGTAATTCTGTCAAGAGACCGCCTGAGCTCAGAACAAAATAAAAGTAAGGATAAGCTGTTCATTAAATCAACGGGGCCCTAACCAGATATAATGAATCCAACAAAATCGCCCGTTTCAATCATATGCCACCTACAATGAGTCGAGGCAATTAGTCACCAAATGAGAATCAGCTCATAACCAGCTCCCATCAGCGGAACTACAAATGATACAATAGTCTGGAACTAGTATGTCCCACCGGTGGTTGTAATGGATGAAGCAATTAAATGCCCTGGTATGGTCTTATATGGGTTAAAG
This sequence comes from Volucella bombylans, assembly GCA_949129095.1. Classification (NCBI taxonomy): domain Eukaryota; kingdom Metazoa; phylum Arthropoda; class Insecta; order Diptera; family Syrphidae; genus Volucella; species Volucella bombylans. The sequence continues at coordinate 81,747,577 of OX422140.1, forward strand.
TCGCGTGGTACCGATGGTATATTTTCAGTTATGCTGTAAAATGGCACAGATCACTTCCTCCTAACTCTGAAAGAGAGATGTTATAACAGAAGTAAGCAGAGGTTGAGCAAGTTGGTTGGCCTTCTGCTTAATGCTTTCAATAGTTCCAATGTGATGTAACTGAACTGTCTGTTCTACTTATCTAATGCTAAGAGAGGCCACCAATTGGTTCTTCAATCAGGTATTTAACCTGGGTGTAGTCGCGAATAGCAAATTTATTTGGATTCAACATGTCGCATCGAATATTTCCTAGGCATCGTCAGTATTCTGGTTGCATAATGAAGCTTCCTGAAAGGCATGGGTCTTGAAATTAAGGAGGGTGTAAGCCATAAACATAGGCAAGTTACAATATATCTTGTGTTGAAGAACTAAAAAATGTAATGAAAAGGAACTAAACAGGACTAGTTTTAGGACTAGAACTAAATGGACTAGTTCTTTTCCTATAGGAAAAATACCAACTCTTTACAAGAACAATTTTTCGCATACTATTTGGCATCGTTCGCAGAAGTCGACCGGAGTTTCAAGAACATATACTGTATGAGCGGAAACATAAATAGCTGGGGTTTAAATTTAAATTTGATGTTAGAAGATTGGTACTCGACGGTGCTACGAGCCTTGTCCTAAGTACTACTAAGCACAACTTGTTTTTAAGTCCTTTGATGAAAAGAAAATCTACATTGATACAAAGCTCATTGACAAACACCTAAGTGGTCCCCAAGTAGCAACACTGCATAATTAATGAAATAAGAAAGTTTTTTATTAAAAAAAGTTGCCTATGAAAAATTATTTTTTTAAAATTATCCTTGCATCTTCTCTTCTAATTTTCACGAGAAAATGTAATACAAAATTCGCATTGTCTTCCTCGCATGGTATTGTTTCTTCAAAAGCAATTTTTTCCAAAGCAGGGCGATGTACATCATGTGTTGCAAGGACTGTAAAAACCCACCCCATCAGTCGATGCGTCTTGAACATGATAAATCGAAGAAATTATTCCCTCACTGTGTTATTGTATCTGCAGCAATAACATCGCACATATTATCAATAGACTGCAAATAATAGGACGACCTACTTCACGATGGGCATAATTTTTCTTTCTACACGCTCCACAAATGACCTTCTGATTAATTCGATTACATAAAAGTTGATAGCTGGCATTGATTCTCTCTGATTTCTCTGCAGATGATGTAAATTATGGTGATGATGACCATGATGGTGCCACCTATAGCCACCGACCACAAACCCATCTCCGGATAAGTATAGGCGTTGGTGTTGATAAATTTTTATTGCGTCAGCAAATAAATTTCCACTCCTGGAAATAGAGCCTTATTCTCGCAGAGTCACTTTAGCACACAAATACATTCCCACATTTTATCGCCATAACTTCTAATAGACAAGGATAACAGACCACATAGCCAAGAACAAGAGAATAGATGTACCTACCCTATATAAATATGAACATCTATATAATCCTACATCCATACATCGATAATGAGCTTCCGTTCGTTATGAAAAGCAAAATCCTGTGATTAATTGTTCAATCGACAGCTATGGAGCACCATCTGGTCGTGAAACAAAATCTCTATAGTGTGGAAATTGTGGAAAACCACCCAACTCATACCAGTCAGTCCACTTATGGAAAGTTATTGGTCTTCTACAATGCCACAAACAGTTGATGCCAAGTTCACAGATACTCTCTAACTCTCTAAGTATCATCATATTTTTCTTAGTTCAATTTTATTCGTTCATTTGCTCGGAAGAGCTTATGGCACTATGGTCATGGGATCATAGAATCTTCTAGCTCTTGTTCGATGATCCATTGAAATTGTTTCTGCAGCAATCTGGAAAGATTTGGATGGGAGTAAGTAATCTTTGGCTCATATGTGGTAGAAGAAGTTTTTTTCCTTATAGGGAGTCAAAAGTCTCTGTGATTTGATTTTGTATTTCCTAATAAATCGAACGAATTTCTATCTTCAATTAATCACAAGAGATTATTCTCCGTTTTGTGTGTCAAGTATCAAGTGATATTGCACTTTGTTAATTTGAAGCACGGTTATACGTATATAATATGCAATTCCAGAAAAGAGAACTCGAATCCGGATTACCAGTCTGGGGCCAAACCACTGATATGTGGCAGCTTTATCGAATTCATTGAGTTGTGTTAAAATCGATTACGAGCGCAGAGTACCATCTGGGTTTGATCACACAACGCAACCTATTGACACGACAGTGGGCAGATGTTCTAGACCTGAAGTGCCTAATCGCTTTATATGAGTTCATACATACTCGCACATATGCGAAATATATGTAATAATCTTCATAATTGATTAATTGTGACAGGTGGAGGATTTGCATTGAATGACGGGTAGATGCAAAGGTTGATGTATGTCAGATTGCATAAAATACTTAAGGACGGGTACTTTAGTGCTTCCGTACTTCATGGGTGATTACCTTAAAGGATAGATGCAGTGTGGTTTGGAATTAATTATGAGATTGTCGCCTGTCTGTTTAAGGATAATTTTTATGTCCCTTGTTGTTGTCAAAGCTTGGGAGTGTTACAAATTATGAGTTAATCAGTTTGAAATAACACCCGAGGAAAGCTGAGCGTTGACAAACAAAGCTGAAGATTAATTCTTAATAAGTATCAATTTAGCAACAGTTTTCAGTCTATGTATGTATTCAAAATATTTTGCTGTATTCCCTTTTTATATAGCAAAGAAAATAGGAACAACTTTGTGAGATGAGATAACGTGAAAGTTTAAAACGTATTTAACCATACTCCGGCAAAACGTTTCCTTTCAATTCTCAAATTGTTGCGCCATATTGATACTTAAAGCTGACGTAATTTTTGTTACATCCCTACTGCAAATCACATGGCGCAGTGAAAAGTAAATCTAGGGATATGACAAAACCAGACTCCAGATGCACATATGTGTATTTTAGATGATCTACGAGTATCTCAAAGACTATGATCTCGGAAAAAAACGAACATATAAATGAAGAAAATATTACAAAATATTTTTATTTGCAGCTCACAAAATCGTAGACCATTACCTGGTTGTAGTCATGTTTTGATGTTAGAAGGGATTGTTAAACACTCTACTGAATAAGTTTCCGTCAATCATGAGTTGGTTTTGACAAAAAAAAAGCCATCAAAATCTTTCGGGACACTGCCAAAGAGACGCAGGAACTATTACCTCTAAAATGCTGGCTCCACTATAGGTAATAATAAAGTCAAATGGCTTAAGGCAGTATTAAGCAATTGAAGTGAATGAAGAGAGCCAATTCCATCTCGAATCATTTGGAACATTAAATGGAAGTTGTACAATAGTATCCAACTTAAGGGCTGATATGATTCTTGTAATATAGGGTGGCGAGATAGCGATGACACTTTTTCAAATTATTATGTTTCAGCAGTTGTCAAAGCTACAAATGTCATCCAGCTGTCAAAATTAAAAAAATTTATCGAAATTCCGGTTCAGTTGTAAATACGCAACGTGAATTTCGTCGTTAGGTTGGTCGATATCGTAGCTTCAGTGTGCAGGCAATTCGTCGCACCGTGGAAGAGCTTGAGCGTGAGTACACTCTTTTGGGTCTTGAGTCAATAACTAGACAGAGATTGGAGCGAAATGAAGAAAACATATCCGCGGTAACAGCCACTATGAAGAAGATCCAGAAATGTCAATTCGTCGCCGATCAGCTAAATTGGGCATCGCCGGAGAGTCAACCCGACTTATTTTGCGTTTGGATTTGGGCGGACGCAAGAATTGAAGCCAGGCGACCATAGACAACGTGAGTACGCTATTTGGACGCTGGAAATGTTGGCCGCAGATCCGGATTTTGGCCAGAAAATAATATTCTCGGACGAGGCTCATTTTAGGCGCAGCGGCTACGTCAACAAGCAAAATTGCCGTTATTGAAGCGAACGCAATCCAACAAAGATTGATTTTTTGGTGCGGTTTATGGCACGGAGGCATCATCGGACCTTATTTCTGTCAAAATGAGGAAGGAGACACCGTTACCTTCAATTGTCTCAGGTATACAGCGAGGTTAACCGACTTTCTGTGGTCAGAGCTCGACAATATCGATATATCTGAGTCGTGGTTCCAACAAGATTGCGCTACATGCCATACAAACGACAGATAAATTTGGCGACTCTGTCATCTCACGGCAAGCGATCATCAATTGGCTGTCGCGATCATGCGATTTGACACCACTTGTTATTTTGCCTGGGGCTACGTCAAGTCCTTAGTCAGCGCTAACAAGACTACCACTTTGGGCGAACTAGAGGCCAACACTCGACAAACTATTGCCGGAATAACGCAGCGCATATTGGACCTAGTCATCAAAAATTGGACCAACCGCTTGAAGCACTGCCAGCAAAGTCGAGGACATTTGAATGATGTGCTATTTCACACATAATGGCATGAATTCAGCTTCAAAATAAAGCCAGAATCAATTTCATATCTCACACCGTTGTTGTTTTATTTTACTTTTTTTTTGCCTATCATTCTAATCTGGTAATCTAGTTCGTAAGGCATTTTAATATGTTGTGCCGCTGCTGCTATCCATTCTTGAAAATTCAGTTCTTATTTCAGATGAATATACCCGCTCCTTCTTTCCCCATACCTAGATACCTAGAAGTCAAAAATTGTCAAACCTGGTCATCTTGCATGCCAATGTATTGGACCATTCCTTCCAATATGCTAGTTGGTTCGGCCATATGCCGAAATATGGCCTTATATCACTTTGTAAAAGCATCACGGCCTTATGTCACGGCACCACAAAATGGATGTCTGCATATTCTTCACTTGACTACTCAAACTTAAAAACAAAAAAAAATATTTATAATTTTTCAACTTTAATGTGATCAATAAACAATCGAAAAATCTATCGAAATTCCAATAAACCACTGATAACGGTAAACGAAAGTGCACCTATTTTACAGTAATTTTTTAGTCATATTGGAGATTAATTTATTTAACATTATACCTGCGAAACGGTAAGCCCCATTTAAAAATTTTGTATGGTGAATTTGTATGTAACATTATGGCGCACCAAAATCATTATAAAGAAAAAAAATATGAGTACACTTCTCAGATATATGTTATGTGATTTAAAAAAAAATTTTTCAAAAATTTTCTGTTTGAAGACAAATATCTCGAAAATGAAAACATGGATGGTAATAGTGTCTAAATATGAATTAACCATTAATCAATTGTCTATCAAATGAGCTTGGTTGTTCTAGGTTTAATACACTAGAAGTTATACGAGTAATTTAATAATTGTTGATACCTACTTCCCTGAAAGAACATTTTTAAATACCGCGTAACTCAGTTAGTGTTGAAGATAGACCGCCAGCCATACGATGCTTTACATAACATAGACCAATGAATCAGATCCCAAAATATCTGTACTCCAAACCGAACCACCCTGTATACATTTGTGAGAGTCACGGAGATAAAGGCGATATTCAAGCATCATAATGAGATAACCGGGCACAAAACTAAAAATTTATCTGCATCCTCATCTCGAAAAATTGACAGTTTGTGTGTAAAAACTGATTCAAATGCACATTTATTAGTATTGTATGTGCAGCTGAACTGACAACACAATACAGAGTAATCAACCACTTTCAATCATTTAAATTACTGGACTGTTTGAGCAAACTAGATTCCTTAGTGTATCCAGGAAAAGAGCAGCCAAACAATCTACGGCCAGAATGAAAGCAACTGCTATGCAAACAAACACGAAGAAGAAAAATTATTTCCGATGACGAATCAATTCTTTGACGTAAAGGAAGGTGGAAGTAAGATTCCACGATCTACCGGATTCATCTTACAACTATTACAACTAATTACACAGAGTTACAAGCTCTTGGTAACATGAGTGATGATACTCGTATGTGTAACTGTTTCTTTACAGCTAGTTAAAATAATAATGGAAAGCAAAACTGTCCCATCACGGCAACATCTCGTGCTATTGACACATTTATGAAAGCTATCCTCATGTGTTAAGTGCACCAATAATTCAATTTACTCGTAGTTGTCTTGCTCGGTCTGTAAACTAAAAATATATTGTAAAGGCCCAAGGAAGGGCTGTAACTGAAAAAGTAAAGCAGGCCTATCAAATTTAATTAATCTTGCTTTATAGAGTAGATAATGAATGGATTCCGAAATGTGCCAACTCAAGTCTTGTTGAAGAAAAGTATGCTCTAGAGAAGGGAATTACCGAATATGTACCTCCTAGAAGTACATTGAAAGAACCACACTTGATTCAGCGGCTAGAGTTGAATAATTTGTTCCCTGACTTAAATTTATCCGATATTCTCGGTTCCAGACTACAAGAATGGAATCTGTTATCCCATAAACTAAGATATCTTTGTCAAGGAGCAGGAACAATCATTTAGCAACCTTCTTCACACAGAACGAATCCATATGCAACTGTAACGACATTAAAGGATTGATAAATGAATTACGGATCACTTACAGAACAAAAGAATGACGTCTCTTTATTGATGGATCTAAGATGAGTTTAAAAGCAGTTCTTCTAAATAATGGTGGCGAATATCCGTCCATACCTGTAGCATATTCAATCACTTTAAAAGAAACATACGATACTATGCAATTTAAATGAAACTTAATACTAAAGGGTCCGCCATCTAACGTTTTTTTTTTTCAACTAGTACTTATTTCGTGAACGGTAACACATAGCTCATGTCTGATTTGACAGATAATTAGTTCTATCCTTCCGCTGAACGAATATGGTTGAAGCCAACTGACCATCCAATGCGTTTTCGCTTCGCTAAGTGGGACTGCGATCGATTTAGAGAAGATGCCGATTTTGCCAAAAAAATCATCTTTTCAGATGAAGCTCATTTTGATCTTGGCGGGTATGTAAACAAGCAAAATTTTCGCATTTGGGGCACAGAAAACGCGCACGCATACATTGAAAAGCCGATACACCCAAAACGAGTCACTGTTTGGTGCGGATTTTGGTCCAGAGGCATAATTGGGCCATTTTTCTTCGAAAATGAGCAAGGAGTGGCCGTTACAGTCAATGGCGATCGTTATCGGGCCATGTTGAACGAATTTTTGTTCACAAAAATTGAAGAGGAGGATATTGGCAACATTTGGTTTCAACAGGACGGCGCTACGTGCCACACAGCGCCCTGTTTTTGAAGATCGCATTATCAGCCGCAGAGCTGATGTCGTTTAACCACCTCGGAGCTGCGATTTGACACCGTTGGACTATTATTTGTGGGGTGCCGTAAAAGATAAGTGTTACGCCGACAAGCCAGAGACAATTGACGCTTTAAAGGACAATATTCGTGAAGCCATTGGTGAAATACAGCTGCACACAATCGATAATGTGCTTAATAATTGGACCGATCGTGTAGGCTACTGCATGGCCAGCCGAGGCAGCCATTTGAATGAAATTATTTTCCATTATTAACCGGAAGGATAAAACTAATTATATGTCAAATCAGACATGAGCTATGTGTTACCATTCACGAAATATGCACTAGTTGGAAAAAAAACGTTAGATGGCGGACCCTTTATAAAGTACAGAGACTCAAGTTGGAAAGTTTGTGCTGACTTAAAAGTGATAGCCTTGTTACTAGGATTACAAGGCGGCTTTACAAAGTATTGTTGCTTTTTGTGTATGTGGGACAGTCGCGATACAGAGAAACACTACTTATTTAAAGATTGGCCGATAGGATCTACCAAATGTCAAATATTCACCTCTGATTGAGCCAGAAAGTGTTCTTCTTCCACATTTACACATAAAGCTGGCTTTAGTGAAGAATTTCGTAAAAGCTATGGACAAAACTGGTGAAGGCTTTTTACATTTAAAAGCTGTATTCCCTAGATTCAGTGATGCTAAACTTAAAAAAGGTACATTGAACAATTCCAATTTTGACCGTAAACTAAATACAAAGGAACTAGCAAGAAACGGATTTTTGGAAAATCATCGATCCGACAATTCTGAAATGTTAATCGCAAAGTTATTAAAGACTTATAAGGATTTCTTGCATTCACATTTTGATTTTTTTCCAAAAAAACCTTTGAGCGGTGCGTGACGAATAAGGAGAATGTTTTCACCAGAATATAGAGAAGATCGAAGAATTATATCGAGGTCGGTGGGATGCAGCCATGTTAGGGGAATAGCTCATTCTACTAATGTTACACAAAATAAATATAAAATTGTTACGCAGTGATTATTGTCTGAAAACGTTAAACGACTGAGAAGTTAGTGAATTTCTGTAGTGATAACACTAATACAAATTTTGGTGAAGCTCAAAGAAGTGGGGTGTGCAACAGAACTTAATAGAGAAATAGAAGACGTGGGTTGCCTTGTCCACATATTGCACAACTCAATATCATCAGCTGCAAATATACATGGAATAATTTCCATTACGATTTTCAAATAATTCTCAATATATGAGGCTTCTCAATCATAGAGGCTTACAGCTTTTCGGAATATATAGAGATCTCATTCCAAACAGGATTATCTCATTCATGTACCAGATGGCTCTGCCTAATGTCTGACAATTGGATTGGATTTTAAAGATGTAGGAACCACTGAGAATGAGACAATGGCGCCGAATTTAGTAATTGGGTCTTTTAGAAAACCCTTGGCGAAGATTTATTTTTCATAAATTTAACTTCCCTGTCTTTTCTCTTTCATAAGCATATATTAAAAATGGAAAAATCTAACAAGACTATCGTTGAGGTGAAGGAGCTCATTGATAATATAAGAAAAATGCTCCAAGCGAGTAAAGCCTCAAATTTTTTTACGAGTAATTTGATGACTAAAAAATCAGTTAATGGTTTAAAAAACGGCGATGATTGTTTTCCTGAATTTTATTCACTTGAAGCACATCATTGAAAGCAACATTAGAAGTCGAAGAACGGAAAACAAAAAGGTTTTTGAGACTGAAACGTCACACAAGCTTAATCAATTCAAGGAAATTTGTGAATATGTTTTCAGTATTTCAGTTGCAACTGTAGTGCGCATATTTTCATTGTTGTCCATGCAGTGGATGGAAGAACGGAAACACTTGAGAGTTCACACTGTGGAAACTATTTTTCAATGCAAACTTCATTTTAACTTGAGTTGATAAGAGTACGTTGTACAAAAACAATAAGTTCGTAAAAAGAAACCAAAAACTATTGTTCCAAGTGAAATCATCTGATAAGTATAAAAAAGAATAAGCTTAATTGGTACCTACATAATATGTATATATAGTATATCTTGCTCGTAATAATTAAATAAGTAATTAATGAATTAAATAAATCCCAAATTGTTCATCAGTTTTGGCTTATTGTTATCAAGGTAGCGCAAAATTAATATTCCAATTTTGTTTTTGAATTACTGTTTTACTAAATAAAAAAAAATGATTTTGAGTGAAAGAGCTCTTTACTTGGACCCTAACAATTGTTTCTGTTAATTGGAGAAGATGATATCTGCCAAGTGGCTGCCGCCAATGTTGAAACACATTTGTGCCCGTTTTATCGCATTTTCCATAACTTTCCGCAAGATTTCCAGTGATAACTGTTCGCATTCCTGTCGAATATTCTCCTTAAGAGCTACGATTATCAGAGGCTTGTTGGCATAAGCCTGCAACTTCAAGTAGTCCCAAAGAAAGAAATCTGGGATGGTTAAATCGGGCGATCTTGCTGGCCATGCCAAATCGCCAATACGCTTCCCTCACAATATCCGTTGTGGCTCGTGCTTTGTGTGCAGTTGCACCGTCTTGTTAAAACCAGATGTTCACCAAAAATCGACACCAAGCTCCGCTCATCCAATTGCGGCAGTAAGAAGTCGTTTATCATGGCTCTGTAGCGTTCGCCAATTGCCCATGGCGTCCTCAAAAAAATGCGGCCTAATCACTCCTGTGGATGTAATGGCTCTTCGTGTATCACACGCGGATTTTCTGTGCCCCAGAAACGAAGATTTTGCTTATTGACGTAACCGCTTAAGTGGAAATGCGCCTCGTCGTACAGTAATTCACAGGCGACTGACGGTCAGGAGGCATTATTTGCACTTTGTACGGGAACATGTGTATATCTTTCACTAAAATTCGCTGTATGGTGATGCCCAATTGCATGGCCCATCGTCTGGTTGATGTTTCTTCGTTCTCAGCGATATCGGCATCCACAGCCGCGATATTCTCGGCCGAACGACCAGTCCGGTGGCGGCAACGCCCTGCATGGTCTCCTGTGGTTCCACTCTGTTCGAGCTGGAAAAATTTGCCCAGTTGGCGCGACACGATTAGGAAATCGACGTCGAAATTCAGGCTGCGCTAACACCACCGACCGTGTCATCAAAAACATCGACACAAATTTTCCACGCTCTTGCGGAGTACAGCGCTCCATTGCTTAACTATTTGTATACTGCAGCTGTCTAGTTCACAAATGTCAAATATGATTGACGTACGACGCCATTTTCTTGAGATGATTTTTTATGATTTGCAAAGTGTTGAACTACAACAGTGTGCGGATCAACTCTTTAATTTTTGGTGATAAATCACCATCTCGGGCCACCGAGTGTGGTCGTCCTTCGCTCCAGGATGAATTTTGTGAAGTTCGTCCAAAATCGGTTGTTGTGCCAGAAAACATCGATGCTGTGCTGGAATTAATATTGCAAGTTAAGCAAATTAAAGCATGCTTAGGCATTAGTTCCACTTGTATACATATAGTATTGCATGAAAATTAGCCATCAAAGCAATGTGAACATAAAATGAAAATGCGAGGTCTCACAGAATAGGTTAAAAAACTGAGTTTTTAAGCTCTGAACTCATCGAATTGGTGAGATATCCACCGTACAGCTTTGATTTGACACCCAAAGAAACCATTTTATACCCGCAAATCAAGAACAGATTGCGATGTCACCGTTTTTCGACGACTGAGTTACCTCGTTTGAAGTTTAGAAAGCACTTCAAAAATTGGTTCAAATGCATGCAAGAGTATATTGATTATCATAGAGTATTTCGAAAAATAATAAGTCCATTTTCGATGATAAATATTTGTTTTTTTTTTCTCAAAACTTAAGTAGCAACCTGCGTACCAGAACCTTCTGCAACGTCAACTCATTAGTCTTTCTCTCCTTTCAATGTTATTTATTTACATGTACTGTAATAAAAATATGGAGTTTAATTTCTTAACTATTTCTCCCATTCTTCTAGCTAATTCCCGATGAAAATTCCTTGCCGTCAATACAATTTATCATCATCTCCTTTATTCGAAGATACGAACTTTTAACTCGCAGGAAACAATGATTAACTGACTACTTTGTTGAAGTCCTTCCGCTAATATTGCTTTAATTTCCCCAGAAAGTGATTGTCTTTTACTGGAACTACAAGTAAAACTTGAATTTTCATTCAACAATTCAAATCAGAACCTTGATTCACCCCAATTTCCATTGAATAACAGTTGTCGTTGGTTCAATAAAACACGCACCGAGTGTACGAGTACACAATTTCATCAGGAGCCATTAGAATACGGCTGGTTTATTACCGTCCTTGGTAATCGTACTTGGATACTAATGGAAGAAGTTTTAGTTACAAGTTTGTGACCCTCGTAACCCAGAATTGGAAGAAGAAAGGCGGAAGCACACGCAAATCAACATCAGCAGTCATTACCGTCAATCCACTTAGGTTGAGGAATTTACTATTGCCACCCCTTTAATTACGGGCGGTAATTAAAATATTAATTAAGTTGATTGTAAGCGTTCTGTTTGCTTTTATATTTTCTTAATTTTTTTTTCTCTGTTTCGCTCCAAAGTCGGGTTATGAGTACGAATACGAATATACATACGTATGTGTACGGATACCATCATTAAAAATTTATTTCTATGAAAGCTGTCATGGAAACAGGACTTCCGTTTTGCTGTTCTGTGACTTTAGTTGCAAATGGATCCTGGTTTTTGGTCTCGTTACACCTTTGGAATTGTTCGGAGTTTCTATGTATGTATCTTTCATCTATCAGTTGATCTGAATAATTCGACCTTCTTGATAATCCCGGACCTATTTTCTAAAGACGGATAGCTTATCCAAAACGCGGTTGATTATGTAAGGATTTCTTTGTTGTTATAAACTAGAATAACAAAAGTAAGTAAAAACGTTTCTAAAAGGCTTTGAAGATTCAAGAACCATTGTTGAAGAACATCATTTCCATTTGCAGTGAGAGTTTGGTGAGGTTTAGTTTTTAGAAAATCCGACAAGTCACTCCATGTTGACTTCTATACAGCTAAAAATGTGCAATACTGAGCAGTGAAATTCACAGTAATTACGATAAGTCCAATACAAAAAAATGCTCCGACAGCATCTTCAGAACAACTGCACACACTAGTAGAGAGAGTCTGGGAAACAGAGGCATAACCTAAAGATCTCTATTCAATTTTCCGTAAAGTACTTTACCATTCTTCAAAAGTATAGATTAAACCGAGGCTCATTTAAAGGGCACTAATGATGATATCGAATTCTCACCTCGGCACGTTATTTGTCTGTTTTGAACATTTCCTTGTGCTAGATTTAGGAACAGCAGAGCTAAACCATTTACCTCCATTGTTCTGTGCCTGAGGTTGGAAAGTCTCTAGTGGCTGAGAGAAACACGGATTAATCACAATCTTATTAAATACGTAGCCTTCTATCGGCCCTTAACGGTTCTGTATATAGCTTAGGAGATATCACCAGATCTAGTTTACCACTATTATCTTGGCCATTTCGTTTATAACACAAATCCTGATCCTCAAACATGAATTGGAGATTACTTTGTTTTCTTTTTGAATTTTCACCACTTGAATAAAATATCGCAGTTTGATCTAATTTTTGCAAAATCATTCCATAATTTGCCTTGGATTTGCTCTTGATTTTAGACACTCGCTTTCTATCTTATGAAATTGCAATCCCAGCTTTCAAAATCAAAGCCCGTTTGGACTTCCCGGTTTCAAAATTATATATCAGAGAGGACGTGCCGATATCCAAAGGAGAATTTTGTTTAAAGTTAGTGGTCTTCTGAGAAGCACAATAGAAGTGAAATTGTTAGAGTCAACAATTGATCGTGTAAGGCAAGTCAACCCTCTGATCAGCGACAGCTTCGATAGCGTTATATTAGCAACAAGGCCCATAGGGACTTACAAGCATTATTATCATTATGCGGTTGTTCCTGATGGTCTTTTTTATTAAGTTACAGCTCCTATTAGTCTGAAAATTTACCTTGTACAGAAAAATATTAAAAAATAAATAAAAGATTTATAGGTTAAGTAATTAACATACATATTTATTAAGTATTTATGTTGGCTGTGTAGCTAGTGCAATAGTGCAGGTTTGGCACCGATGTAAAAGTACTGAATGTTCAGCACAAACAGCGTTATTGCCGCTACAACAATCCGCTCGTGTTTTCCGCTGACGTTTGTACACTGCACGATATAAGTAGCACGTGGCATGTCGTGTTGCAACTACCTTAAAAGACAGAAAATATTATTATTTTTTAACGTGGATTTCAGTTAAACTTGCCACAACATCAAATGCTTCCATAGCATTTCGAATTTTGGATTAGTACGTTATTCGTGGATTGGTGGCATGTTCTTAAATGTTTTAAATTGCTAATTTTCTCGTCAACAATTTCAAAATGATCGTCGTTTGTCCGATTTTTGCACTTGATTAATTTCATCGTATATTATGAATGAGGCCAATGCTGCAATATCGATCATATTGTAGAACATTGCAAGAGGCCAACGATTTGTCGAACGTTTGCATGAATAAGTGCCAAGCATTTGATTCATGGTATCCACCCCAGATTTAACATATAGGCACTGTAGCCCAGAATAACAACTGGCTTTCGCTTATCTACATCACAATTGTAATGCATAGTAGATAACAGCAGAACCGATTTGTTTTTCTTAGGCACATATGAACACAATGAAACTTTGCCTTTTAAGAATCCAAACAATGAGCTGTCGCAACATAAGTAGTTTTTCGTCTGATCAATATATCTGCCAAATCCAATGTTGAGAAGAAATTGTTGGCCGGTATCAAGGTATTTTTCAGCTAATCGGCATACGATATTTTGGCCTTGATTGATCTCGCGCTATTGATCCGGCATCTTTCCACCATAAATCATACCCTTGAGGGGATAGTAGGACTTCGAAACACACAAACACCATACTTTTATTCCGAATTTGGCTGGCTTAGACGGAATGTGTTGTGTGAAACGTGTCCGCCCTCGATAAGTAAAAAGTTGTTTGTCCACGATCACCGAATCGTGAGGATTTTAAGCTGCTGCCAAATTAGCTTGTAGCATAAGCCATAAATCATCAATGGCAGCAGTTTTGCTGATGAGTAATTTATCCGGCCGTGTTATCGCATTATCAAAGCGAAAAAATTTTATTATACTCGTATATATCAAACGGTGATATGATAAGTTGGCTTTATATATTGGAGCATGTGGTGGACCTCATAGCTCCTTAGCAGACTCGATGTTTGATTTGCATATCCCAGCATACAAAATAATGGCCAAAACTCTTCAAGAGTCAACTGTTTGTATTGTTTCTGCTTAGTTTGATATGCTTCATTCCATGTAGCAATTATCTGCTTGACTTTCCGATTCGTTTCTCGAATGATGATGTGCGCCATATCTTCGGTGATTACAGATCGATAGATGATAAATGGATCATGAACCAAGTTTTTCAATGGCCCTGGCTTGCTTCCAGTGTAATCGACAATATTATGAGGACGAATGCGACTACTCGTTGGTGGATCTTTGAACCATTTTGTGCCATTTTTGAAAATAAAATGGGCAGGATCAGTCTCAGCCTGATGACGGGCAGCAGTAGCAGTAGCAGCTTTGGCACGAAGCTTTTCCCTCTCATCATCGTCGTCTTCATTGAACTCATCCTCCATTTCCACATTCACTTGGCTTTCGACATCGTATACATTAATAGCACCTTCTGGATAATTTGTCAGATCAGCGTCATCATCACATTCCAACAGATCAACTTCATTGTCACTCTCTTCATTCATAAATTGAACATATCTTTCATCTACTACACGCCTTTCCCCCGCAGACATTAGTTGGTAGCGTATACGGTTATTTATCACCAAATCTGCTATGTCGCAACCTGAATCTGCAATTGTCTAAAATTCACAAGAATACAATTACCAATTCCATAGGTGAACCAACACCAACGGGTTGGTGTAAACGTACTATAAGACTAACTAACCAAAGCCAAACCCGAGTAATTACTCGGGTAAAAACAATAATTGCCCGAAAAATGGACGGACAGCCTGAAAACGCCCGTATGGTACCCAAAACAATTACGGGAAAATCCAAGCCCCGTAAGATCATCCTTTTTTTAGACGAAATGCAATAAATGAGAACAATAAATGATTTTCTTAGAATAATCATCAATGGATGCACTAATGCTGCCTGCGATAATGCAGATGGTTAGTAAACAACCGGAAATAGCTATTGAAACCTTTTTCCGCCTAATCATTTTATTGATCATATGACATAGAAAAATATGGTATATGAACGACCATGAAAAAATTATTTTATTGCCCAATTCATATGTAAATGTATCTTTGTTAACCCTTCTTCCTTACTTTCAGTAATCTTTTCTCTATAATACATGTAGGTCACTAGGGACCTTGTCGCTAACTATCGTACTAAATGTCTTCAAAATGAAAAAAACTCGAAATGTAGTGGACGCATTGTTTCACAATAAATTTTAGTCGCTTCAGCTTTGCATTCAAAGAGCATTCAAAAATTCAAAAGGTCCCTAGGGAACTTCTTGCTAATCGGAGGGTTAAGGAACAAAAATGATCATTCTTTGAAAATATAGTTAAGAGCGCTCAGAGTCTCGTCCATGCTTTACAAATGACGACCCAAATATTTGGACTAAAAACAAATTGTTCTTTATATAATCTCATAACGACGTTTGAGATCAAGAGCCTCATAGGTCTGGATACCGTTTTAGAAATTGTTAGGAACTAAAACATAGACACTTTCAATGAGAAGTAGAAGCAATATATTGATATTGTCAAAGTAAATAATAACTCGGTCTTGGTATCCAATGTTTAAAATTTTTCAGAATTCCCAAATCACAACTTTTGGAAATGTATTTCCAAAATCAATGTTCATTTAAAAGTCTTTATGGACTGTACGACAATTTTCGGGTCAACAGAATCGACCAAGTGAGTTGGATTTTCGAACCACAATTGGAAAAATCCGCATCACATTTACTCTTTTAGACCCCATGCCAAGACGTACAGCCCAATACAAAGCTATGATCGACGATTTTTTGTTGACAGAAGTAAGATAATACATATGGGCTGCAGGGCATTTGGTGTCAACGGGATTGTGCGGCATGTCCTACTGACGGCGAAATCATCAAGGTATAGAAGAAAGTGTTCAATGACAACATTATCTCCGGAAATAGATCGGTGGCCTAGCCTCCGAGATCCCATGATTCGAAACCGGTAGGCCATTTGTTGTGGCTGTATTTGAAGTCGTTGGTCTATACTCTATGCGGATAATGAGTTCAAAACTAGGTTTACACTAGTCTAGTTTGTTGACATCACCACCCTTTCGGCGGATGATGGGAAACCCATAAAAGTGACATATTTTTATTCTAGAAAAAAGTCATAGGTCTCATTGTCCACAAAGTTCCAAGGTAAACAATGCGGTGAATGACAGAAACTAGACTTTCATCCATCCTAATCTGTCGCGTCAACAATTTACTTTTTTGAATCTAAAAAAAAGTGTTTGATGCAGACGAAACTACTCAGTTTTCGTATATTCATCATCCAGTATTTATTCACCATCTGCCCATGACGGCGCTAAAAAAGGCAAATAATCTTTGCTATCCTCTTATCTTCCATTGTACTTACATTCGGTCCTTCCTATTAAGGTCACAGAAACCCTAATAAATAACTAATTCGTATCACACTCATGCCTAGAGGCATGAAAGCTTCTATTGTAATTGAACCTGGAGGCGTACATACCGTACAATCATTTGACGATGTCAAATACATTTAAAAATTCTCAACATTTTAATTCAATTCATATAGTCAGGGACGGTTAATAGGCTAATGTTCACCCTAATGTGTCACAAAAGATCAATTTCGTCTGCGGTATTTTATTAAATTTTCAGAATTGATATCTTGCGTGCTATTTTTAAATAATTTAAGTCTCGTGAAAGTAATATCTTGTTTTGTGTTCATCACCGGGATCAGGCGGTCTTTCCCCCAAATTTTGCTGATTCCGCTGTATGCAATCAGTTGATAACAATACTTGGAACATACGTGCAACCTTGGAGATTCAACTACTACGTACGGGAAATAATAGAAGCTAAACGGTAGCAAAGATTGAAGAATTACTCCATATGGCAGATCGCAAGAGGGAACTGGCTTCTGACAAACGATCCGGGTAGTTTTCTGTCTGTGAAAAGATTTATGACAAGGTTTGAATAAGTTTCATAATAAGACAGTGCCAAAAATGCCAAAAAATTTGACATATTGCAAGTGGAGGTATAAGCCAGTTACACCAAAACTTGTCACTTAACCAGAACTGACACTACTTGCGGCATCAATGATGCTGTCTGTTACAGGGTATTCGCCTACCGGACTTCATTCATGTCACCTTAAAGCTCGAACTTTAACGGCTGGACGTACACAAAGTTGGCCTCGAGGGTTCTTTATCGCTTCCCCTTTTCTATCTTTTGAATTTGGTTTTAAAATATATGAGAACTCTACAACAGTAGCTCCGGTCATGGCATTTCAGAATAAGAAAAGAACACAGACACATAGTCCAACACCTTACCACAATACACAAGTTAAAGTTGCTACGTACGAGTATGGGGATATAGCAGGACTGTGAAACAACAATTTAAAGTAAAACACATTACGTATAATTGTTTAACATGCCAGGTTTTAGGTCGTCCCCCTGACGAAAAAGTCCTGAAAGTCCAATTTATTCTCACCCTATATTTTCCTCAACATAGGTATACCCATAAAGCCGAACCTCAACCCCGAACATTCAGACACATATTTCGAACCCCTACGGCTCTATAGGTACATATCCGTGTATGGAAGGGAGGTTTATGTTTTATTTGCGTAAATGTTGACACCCAATTAATAGTGCCCATGCATACCGAACACAAGAGCCTCATGCGTAATTGTGAGGAAAACATCAAAGTTCGAATATTTGCCTTCGAATGAAAATTGTAACCCTTCTTGCATAAGCTGTGATGCGTAACCACAATATCGCCTGGAAGGCACCCTGAACACCAAATTGTTTGCACAAGTTTCGTTGTTAAATAGTTTCCAATGTATTTAGCTAATTGCTCGCGTTTTCGATTAATTTCGTGGTTCCTTGTGGGGTCGGGACGAGGCGCCGCCACTGACCTGCCAGAAAGTCAAAAACAATCAATAAAAATGGAAAACGATCCTTAACATGACAAAAGCCAACAAAAGGCAAACGAATACACACTAAATTTATGAAGTCGAGATGAGGAACCACTATCGTACCGCCACCGCACCCAATTCCAGCTGCAGAAAAGGTACGACTCCATATACATTTTCCAATGTCGGTAGCATCAGAATTTTTCACTTAACCAAAAACCCTGAAACCCGAGCAAAAAGTGTAACGGTGTTGCGGAAAGCTGCCCCCCGAGGATATTGTTTATTTTTAATGCGGCTTGTCAACTTGGTGTGTTCATGACTTGTTTTTTTTTATTTTTATTTCTTTACAGCCGCTACTGTGACGCTCACATTTGTTCGTCGTGTGCATTGGGACCAATAAATAAATCACTCTTCAGAGTGCCGGAACTACATTTCACCGAAGGGATGTTTTCCATGAATTATATATCAAATGGTGATATTCAGTTAATTTGATACGGGGGTCTTAAAAATGCAAATATGAAGAAATGTCCTCGATGCGGGGGATGGGGTGGGGGTTGTGTTACATTTCTCTACTCCTGAACTTTGTAAAAGTTTTTTTTCTCTCTTGGCATTCGTAATAGAGGTGAAACTTTCACGTTTAAATTCGCCGTACACATTTAATCCATTGGAAATCCCCAGAATACCCGTATTCACTTTGAAGTAGTGATTTAACAAGCAGCAGGACATGAAGATGGAAATGTGGCTTTTTACCATGACAGCATTTCATTTGCTATAACTTTTTTTTGTTGGTTTTCCTTTTTACAATAAGAGATCTGCTTTCACAGAAGTGGAAGTGAGTGGACTTTGGTTTTTAGATAGTGGTGTTACATACGCCACACATGTCCAGTGATAAAAGAAAATGTTCATTGTTGGAGCATAGAGACTGGCATTCATTATTATTAGCGAATTAACAAACGACCAAAGTCAAAGGTGCTGATGCAGTTGAGATCTATACTACGTGTGGTATCGAAGTAAAGCCCAAAAGTACTTTGTTTATGTCAGATGTAAGGAAAATTTTATTTACATATCAAAAGTGACTGAAATAGGTCACTGATGTTGCCAATCTGAGTAGTGCTTCAAATTGCTATTTTTGACAAGGATTATATGCGAAGTTTTGGAATTCCAAATTACGTGAAATGATACCAAAAAAGGTAGTTCATTTAGGCCAATATTGCTACAGTCAGATTCACTTTCGGTACTGCCGACGTTCTGAATAGAATTACACTACCAGGAAGTAACTCATACAGTAAATAAATTGTTTTTAGGCTGTATGGCTTATATCACCGTCGTTTTGAAACCAAATGTCGTCCACGTTTATATCTTACAATATAGGCACAGAAAACTTGATTTCCCCGATAGCGAACACCATTAACTGTTAATGCCTGACAAGCCGCATTTTTAAAGAAGAATGTTCCGAGGAGGCATCTCCAGCCCAAAATCCACACCAAATAATGACAAATTGTGGATGCATTTGTTTCTCAACAATCACTCGTGGATTTTCTGAACCCCAAATTCGACAATTTTTACGACTAACAAAGCCATAAAAATGAAAATGAGCCTCATGGCTGAAGATGATTTTATTTGAAAGATCAGCATCAACTTGTTCTTGCTGCATAATCCATTCAACAAACTCTCTTCGCTGTGCGTGGTCAATCGGTTCTTGAGTCAATTGCACTTTGTATGCATGAAGATGCAAATATTTAATGAGAATATGCTGTAGGGAGCTTCTCGAAATGTCCTATTCTTGACCATGGTGCCGAGTTGATGTTCCTAGACTCTCAGTAACACTCTCACAAACTGCATTGATGTTTTGTGTTAAACAACTTCTTGAATGACGGCAAGAATGTTTAAGATCACTCATTGATCCAATCTCCCTGAAGTTTTGAATTAACCTCTTCAGAGTTGATGAAGTAAAATTACTATTCCGATCATATTTTGTACGAAAACTGCGAACTGTAGGTGCCAAACATTCAATATTTTTAAAGTATTGCTCAACAATGACAACGCGGTGTTGTTTCGTGTAGCAGTCCATTTTTAATAACCCTGAACAGTCAGATATCACTCTTTATTTTTTTTTTCATTGGAAATACTTCACCGCACAAATGGCGCAAAATTTAAATCTTGCGTGAATTTTGGGACAGATTTTACATGAAACAAATCTAATGTCAAACTTTTCTTCAAAAGTCAAGAGGACCTTTCCAATCTATTGTACTTGTAACTAAATCCGGATGTGTGGGTGTGCCATTCCAAATGTCAAATTCATGTACTTACACGTACAAGTTGAAACTTCTAACACTACTTTTGTTTGTTAAATCTGCAAACTGCACCTAATACCCTTACATTCTACCTAAGACCCTCAGAATTACCCCTCAGGTTTTTGGTCCCAATTACCAAAACAGGGTTTTATGAAATCTATCCCACTGACTCCTCGCATGAAAGGTGACCTCAATCCTCATCTCAACAACTACAAACTATAACACCCTGTCGAAATAAAATGACAAATTGTCAGCCACAAGTGGTACATGTCACACAACAGTCACTTACACTCAAGTTAACACGATGTCTGGTCTGTTTATTCGTAGTCGGATCGACTTATTGGAAACTTTTTTTTTTTTCATTAATGCACATGTGGCTGTTGAATAGAGGTACTAAAAAAAAACAGCACAAGGGTGATATTTTTTAAGTTTTTTTATTTATTTTTTCCACCCATTCTACCCCTGCTCGAACAAAAAGGAAGAAGGAAAAGATTATACGACAAAAGAAAAGCAAACAAGAAATATGAGGGTTGTACGACATTGTCAGTTACTGACGAAACAAATGTGAATGTTTGTTCTTGATTATCTCTGGAAACATCCTTGTTTCTTATCTGTTGTAAAAGCACACCATATAACGACTTTGAAACATCAACATCTCAGATCCTACACCACTGAATAGCCAGAGCTCTAGTATCATAGTTAGTTAGTAGAAATAATGGATAAAATGAGGAGGAAAATGAAAATAGGAAAATTTCCCTATTGGCATCGGATCGGATGGTTCCTTAATCCAACTTCGACCATAACTCCTAGTTTTGTGAGCGACCACCGACCAACCAACCAGTGTTTCTATTTGAGTGTTTTTATTTTTTTGTTTGAAGGGGAGAGGGATAAGTTGTTGTTCCTTCGTCTTGGTTTGTATCATGGGAAATAAAAGTTCTTGTAGTCGCAAATTGTTGTGCTTTTAATTTCGTTTTATCGTTCATTTATTTGTAGTCCCTCATGATTACTACAGGGAGAGGAGGCGCAAATAAACATTAAAAAAAAAAAATACACGGAATACTCGTAAACGGTCTTCTATACCAGTACGGCTGTACCAGCGACAAGTGTGACCAGCCGCGAAATACAACTGTACTTTGAAGGAATAAATTTACTTGTTCCTTTCAATTCAATTTAATTTATTTAGCATTACGAGTAATAGGATATTTAAAGGGAATACCAGACTTTAAAATTTGTTTGCCTTTTGTAGTACTAATATCTGTCATAAAAATCCAAATAAATGTTAGAGAATATTTATGTGTTGCAAGTCGCGGAAGTTTTTAACAAACTTTCGTCTTTTCTCGATTTTGAGCCACGGTGTTCACCTTGAATTCGAGATTTCCTGAAAACCTTTCAACTGCAATGTGATTTTAATACAAATGCACCCTTAAACTTATTTTATGATCTGTCAATGTCAAGATGTCAGTCAAGTTTTATATTTTTGTTATAGTGAAGTTCACGAACGAGTAACGTTTGTAAAGTATTAAAAATTACTACCGAATTCCTGAGCCGGTGGTCATAGCTTTAAAAGCGTCTATTCCGATTTGTCCCACCAGACAGGCTGTGCGTACTATAGTGGACAAATTCGAATCAATATATTCACTATTTAATATTTCTGTCCCAGTGAGACAACACACTGGTCGCAGTACCGAAAATATCGCAGCCGTAAGTGCTTCAATTCAAAATGAACCATATCAGCCATTTCCACGCCGTTCACAGGAATTGGGAATATTTCAGTCCACATTGTGGCGAATTTTGCGTAAAGGTTTTAGCCTTACAACATCAAATTAACTCAAGAACTGAAGCGCTGAAATTTGTCCGATTGAGCTCAGCAAAAGTTTGAGTGAATCTCATTGAAAAATCATGTTCAGCGATGCAGCTCATTTTTGCCTTAATGGCTTCGTCAAAAAGCAAAATATGCATTATTGGACAGTGAAAAACTCACATGTACTTCAAGAGACTTCATGGCACTCACAAAAAGTGACCGTGTGGTTTGGATTGCATGCCGGAGGTGTGGTTGGACCGTATTTTTTAGTCGATGAAAATGATCGCCATATTGCGGTCAATGGAGTTCGCTATCGTACCATGTTGGGAAACTATTTTTGGTCATAATTGGATGGAATTGACATCAGTGATATGAGGTTCCAACAAGATGGTTCCACATGCCATACAGCTCAATTGATCTATTGAAGTTCGATGATCGTGCAATCCCGAGAAATGATCCGTTCGAATGGCCAAATCGCTCAAGGATTTAACGCCTTTGGATTTCTTTTTATTAAGTTACGTTTCGTTTGTTTATGCCAACAAGCCAATTACGTTAGAGGAGCTCAGCAACAATATCGAACGCGAAGTTGCAAACGTTCCGGTTGATATGTGTGGAAGAATGGTGGAAAATTGCCCCCAAAAAGTCGATCGCTGCAAACATACTCGAGGTGGTCATTTGAACGAGATTGAATTCCATACATAAATCTAACAAGTGTTTTACACCTATTTAATTTAATTTAACTGGCCAGAGTCAACGCCGGGTGACTTAATTGAGTTTTGTACAAAATGCTATTAAATCAAAACTAAAACTAATGACAGGGAAGATTAGGGCCGGAAGAGGTGATAATTGAGTGTACTTCTGCTGTAACGGATATCCAACACATGCGAAATTCTAAAGGGTCCGCCATCTAACGCTTTTTTTTCAACTAGTGCTTATTTCGTGAATGGTAATACATAGCTCATGTCTGATTTGACAGATAATTAGTTTTATCCTTCCGGTTAATATTGGAAACTAATTTCATTCAAATGGCTGCCTCGGCTGGCCATGCAGTAGCCTACACGATCGGTCCAATTTTTAAGCACATTATCGATTGTGTGCAGCTGTATTTCACCAATGGCTTCACGAATATTGTCCTTTAAAGCGTCAATTGTCTCTGGCTTGTCGGCGTAACACTTATCTTTTACGGCACCCCACAAATAATAGTCCAACGGTGTCAAATCGCAGCTCCGAGGTGGTTAAACGACATCAGCTCTGCGGCTGATAATGCGATCTTCAAAAACAGGGCGCAAAACATCGAGTGTAGCTTCGGCTGTGTGGCACGTAGCGCCCTCCTGTTGAAACCAAATGTTGCCAATATCCTCCTCTTCAATTTTTGTGAACAAAAATTCGTTCAACATGGCCCGAAAACGATCGCCATTGACTGTAACGGCCACTCCTTGCTCATTTTCGAAGAAAACTGGCCCAATTATGCCTCTGGACCAAAATTCGCACCAAACAGTGACTCGTTTTGGGTGTATCGGCTTTTCAATGTATGCATGCGGGTTTTCTGTGCCCCAAATGCGACAATTTTGCTTGTTTACATACCCGCCAAGATCAAAATGAGCTTCATCTGAAAAGATGATTTTTTTTTAGCAAAATCGGCATCTTCTCTAAGTCGATCGCAGGCCCACTTAGTGAAGCGTAGTTCAAGCATATACATATATTCGTTCAGCGGAAAGATAAAACTAATTATCTGTCAAATCAGACATGAGTTATGTGTTACCATTCACGAAATAAGCACTAGTTGAAAAAAAACCTTAGATGGCGGACCCTTTATTAGCTTCAAGTAACATACGAAACACTGGTTCGTTAAAACCATATTGGGTGCTGATTTGGACGAAAAAGAGGAAAGGGCCTTAAATTGCGGGGTATTAAAAAAAATCTTATCCAGCAGTGAGGGACAGTCGATGGAGCCAGTTAACAGTTAGTGAGTAAAGAGAATATCGGCAGATTCAAGACGTTTTTCAGAGATAGTAGACCCAACAATTTGAGTCTGTTATTATAGGTCGGAAGGATGTAATGATTAGCCTATGGGAGAATGAGCAGAATGAATCTACGTTGAACAGCTTCAATACCTAGAATATGGTTCTCATAGTAAGAGGACCATACCTGACTAGCATATTCGAGAAGTGGTATAACAAATGTGATGCACAGAGATTTTGTGACGTAAGAGTCAGATAACTCTTTGGATCATCGTATAACAAAACCAAGCGCAGGGTTAGCTCTGCTAATTATCGAATCAATGGAAGCTAGGGCTTGAGTTGGTATATAGTAAGTTCAGTCAGGAAGTGTTCAACGCTTCCAGGAGTATAAGATGGCTTGTCAGTTTGGAATGTTGAGCTCCAGGAAGTTTTTGGGACTCCATATTGAGAACCTATAGAGATCGTCTGGTAGAGGTTGAGAATCAGAAAATTTTTAAATTTCTCTATAGATGTTCATATCATCGGCATACACTACTATATTTTAGTTTTTTATAATATTTATAACATCATCAATAGTCAAAATGAAAATTAATGGACTAAGGTGACCACCTTGTGGAATACCCGAAGTGGCTTTAATTGTTTCAGACAAACAAGAACGAAAATGGACCATGGAATAGCGTTCTCCCAAGCAAAATTTGAACCAAGAAATCAGCTAAGGTTGGAAACCAAGTGCATTGAGTTTATAAAGGTCTTGCTAAGGTCAATAGTAACCACATATACTTTCTTCCCTTGCTCTAGGGCACACAATGTATTAGAAACGAACTCAATACGATTGGTAGCGGTAGATCTGCCTTTAAGAAATCCATGTTGGTTCGGTGCAAAGATAGATCTGTAATGAAAGAACATTGCACCATAAATGATGCTCTCTAAGATCCTGGCAATTCAGGATAACATTCTTGGTTCGGTAGTTGTTAATATCCTATTTGAGTCTTTTTTATGAATATGGGTTATATAAGCGCTTTCTCAGAGGCGAGGAAAATTCTCTAGGAGATCGAAAGTCTGAAGATACTTACGAGCAGTTGAATATAATTAATTTTATAGGAAGGCTTAAGTTTGTTTAAATTTGTTAGTCTTGTCTAGTAACTTTGTTGTTATTCGGGATTCAGGTCTTCGAACTGGGTGGAAGGGATTCACTAAAGAAATTAGTAAAATAATTGGCGGTCGTTATAGGATACGACGATGACATTTTGGAGAATTTGAGACAAAACAGACAGCTATCGGATTTTTCTCGTATTAATAAAGCGAATAAACTTTTTGAAGTCAGAAATGAGGATAGATTGCATTCGGCCGTAACTTATTTCTGTTGTTGCGAAGTGCATATAGTTTTTTATTATACCAAGGAGGAGATGATGAAGGAGTTCTCTTTCCTTAGTAATAGACTGGCTGCGTAGCACAGGGGAAAATCTTTTAGTAGAATTTTAATTTCCACGACGGAATCAACCAAGGTGTTTTTATTGAGTATACTCATACAACTAAAGTGAACACTATTGAATAGATTGTTGAATTTAGTATAATTTCTTTTACGGAAGTTGAAGTGGAAAGAACTTTCTTGCCGGGTAATAGAATCGTTGGTGAAAATGAAGAAATGGTATAGGTAAGTCTAATCGTAGAGGCTTACTAAGCTGAGGGTATTTGAATCCGCTAGACCTTGCTTTACCGTATAGTCCAGGTTGGGTCGATTGGACCCGCAAAACTTTAATCTGTTTATTACTCAATGCAACGTTGCTAAATTTCTTAGTAGCTAGAGGTAATAATCCTTGCACCTCTTTTCTTGTCTCAGATTAGTTGGCATGCGACTGCATAGGGAGAAATTTCAGCGAAAACATCAAAAATCAAAATTCAGATATTGTTTAAAAATAGTTAATTTTCTATAAATTGAAATGTTAAATAACTTATTGTCTTTTTTCTTTTAAAACTTATTGTATATGATAATTACATAATTTTGCTTTGTGAAATATTTCAATTACTTAATGTATAAAACTAGAATTTCAATTGCCTAACGTAATGTTACATACTCTATAGTTGGACTGAGTTTTTCTATATTAGTTTGATTTAAATTAATTTATATTTTTTTTTTGGTTGTCGCCTATACAAATGCCGTTTGTTAAGAATTACTTAAACTTGAATTGTGCATTAACTGTGCTTATGTCAGCAAAAGCAGTGAGAGCATTACCGTTTGAAATTTGTTATTTCTCATAACTTGTAATTGCATAGGCAAATTATTTTGAGTTCATCGGACACTTATGTTCTAGCAACAACATCTTGTTTTTCTTTCGTTATATTTGAATAAATTTACAAAGTTATTTTGTTGCAATAAATATAGTATAACGAATTTTTTTTGGAAATTTGTGCTTTATTGCTAAACAGATATATTACAGGAAATTGATTCAGAGGAATATGACTTTTCGGTCGAAAACAACGTAGATGAAGATCATATTAGTAGACGCGGCCAGCGGAGTAACACGGACCAAGAGGATTCTGAAAGTGATAATAGTAACATACCTCTGAGTACCATGCATCATCACCAAGCATCAGTCAAACATCATATTATATAAAGTAAATATATATAAAGTTCTGGTAAAGCCAGAACCAAGTGATAAGTACAACTTTCTCGGCAAAATTATAGTACCGTTTCGGAAAATATAGCAACACAGTTGCTAAGAGTAAGGCCACAAGCGAAGTCTGCCATTACAGAAAAGGAATGCTGGAATCTTTTTTTTACAAATGAAGACGCAAAAGGTTTTCTCCTATACAAAGCTATATCAAAATATAGCAACATGAAGGAATGCACTACGAGTGAACTGAAGGCTTTTATTGGCCTTCTTTATATAGTTAGTTGGACTGCATTTCCCTGGAAGAGAAGTTATCTTTGGGCTTCCGATGGTAGATATAAAAATGTTTCGCTAAAGCTTTTCTTATTTTATTAACCGTTGCTTTGATGATAGACAGGAAAATATTGGACGATTTAGCGCCTGTTTGTGAGCTCATCACTAACTGCTAAAGTACATACATATATTTCGAATAAATATTTAACCATTGATGAAATGCTTATGAAATGGTAGACTTTGTTGACGAGATTTAAGCTTTGTTCCACTTGTTGACTTAAAAAAATGGCCTAACACAATCTCGTTTTCCATACTAGATATGGCTGTAATCATAGGACTTATTATACGTAAGAATAGTAATAATAATAAATCCATGAAACGATGCCATTTCCTGAAAAACTTAGGTCAAATACCTATAAATGACCACTCGAAAAGGTGTCTTCCAGTTACCGAGAATGAATGCAAAATTGAATCAGGAATTTCAGTCGAGAATCTCAGGAACAACGGGGAAAAAATCAAGGTATACGAAAATGTGTCAAACTTGTTCAGCTCGTTAGTTTAGTTTAGTTTTAAATGCATTTTATTTCCTTAACACTAACTCTTACATTCTAACAAAAAATGCTTAAATGCTAGCTTACAATTACTTAACAATCTTATACTAACTTACTGGCCCCACACAGGCACTCTAAACTACTCTGAATACTTATATCTATGTCTTTCGACTGCAGTTACATTTTATTTATAAATACTTATTTTCTATACTTAAAGCTAAGAAAAAAATTTGTTTACAAAACTTAGCATATGGACTTTTTTTATTTTTTATAAAAACTTAGTATCTAACTTAAAATAAACCTTAGCCTACCTAACCTAAATGCACAATACACACATAAACACACATAGACATTATACACAATCATATACATACATCAGTATACACCTTTGTATACACTGATACATGTATATGTTTCTTAAATGCTAACCTAAACCTATGTAAGCTGGCCATCGCTATTTACTGAGCAAATAGATTGGTCAGCTCTGCCTCATTAGTGAGGCTGTTCCGTAATTGACGGAAACGACGACGAAACATCTTCTCCGTCATTCAACCACCAGAAATGCTGGTGCTGCCGAACGACATCCCCCTTATCGCGATTCCCCACCGCCCTACTGAACCTGAGGCGATCCACACTGCTGTGTGCGACGTCTCTGCTGTAGTTGAGTCGCCTGTCCTCAGCTGTCCGAGCGACATGGAAGATTAACGGCACCGCTGATCTATCCTGGATCAACCCTATCTGATCTAGGTAGAGGAATGCTTCTGGTGAAACGAAACCGTCAGAGCGCACACTCTCGTGGTAAAGGTAATTGGGGTAGTAAGCCCCAGATATCAGGTTATTCATCGAGGTCATTGCTCTTGCAATGTGCATTCGAGTCAGCTTAATTACGAAGTTGTCCACTCGTATTTGGTTCGCCCTGTTGTAAAGGATCTCATTAGCATAAAATTTCTTGTACTCCGACTCTGGTGTTCTGTACAAGCGAAGACAAGCCCTAAGGCAACCCCTCTCAAACACCCGAATCTTTTCCATTAAGCTCGCTCGTACATTGAACCACACGGGACAACCAAATACCAGCATGGGCCTAATAAGGGCCATGTAGCAGATTACCTTTACCGTCGCATCGAGTTGACTGCTATAAAACAGTCTCTTTGTAAGGGCAAAAGCACCTTTAGCTCTGGCCAGAGCAGCATCTACATTTTGCCAAAATACAGAAACTGATCTAGCCAGATTCCAAGGTATCTGACTACATTTCGACAGGCAAGAGGCTGTCCGTGCTGTCCAATGATTGAGAACTTTCGCCAATTTTTTCTGGTATCCCTAGAGGCTCCAGACAACGGCGTCCTAAAGAGAATGGTTTCCGACTTCTGAAAGTTGATTTTCAACTTCCAGTCATCGCAAAATCGTCTTATCTTATCGAAGTCATGCTGCAAGAGAGTATTAATAACCTCGATTTTTGGACCTGTTCTGTACGCTACCAAATCGTCTGCGTACGCAATAGTATGGGGAAGTGAACCTATCAAGTCGCTTGTATAAATGTTAAATAGGATCGGCGAATTCACCGCGCCTTGCTGAAGACCATTTTTAATTTGAAATATTCCAACAGAAGTCACATCACCATTCTTCACGATGAACTGTCTGTTGGTTAGCATATTATAAAGAATGTACAAGAGTGGTTTACTGATCCCCAGCCTAGTCAGCTTATAGAAAAGACCCTCTAACCATACGGTGTCGAAGGCCTTCTCCAAGTCAACAAGGCAGGCACCAGTGCACTGTTTCTTGCCTTTGTTCCATTGGATATCAGAAACCAGTTCAGACGCGGCAGGTGAGATATCATGTCCCGCCTTAAAACCGAATTGATTATCCGGAACTATATGTTTGTCCTCAACCCACCTAGACAAAGCTCTATTGATTACCTTTTCAAAAACCTTACTGATATTCGGAAGGAGAATTATCGACCGGAGATTCGCCGGATTGGATATATCCTTTCCCTTTTTGGGGATAGGTTGAACCACCGCCGTTTTCCAATGCGCTGGATAATGTGCATTATTCATTGCATTACTAAACATGGTGGTGTAAATGTCCACCGCTTCTAGAGGAAGATGTCGAAGCACGATGGTCGGAATACCATCGTTCCCCACTGATTTCTTAGCCCTGATTGTGTCGAAGATTTCATGGAGTTCTTCCTTCGAAATGAATGTGGGTAGGTCACCCTCTCTGGCAATGACATTATTGGCCATATTTTCGTCGTTTACCTGGGTGAAACCAGAGCCCTCGGATCGACAGTTCCCCATTTCATTTCGAATGCAGAAGTCGTGCACCAAGACGCGATTGTCCAGGTCATAATTAGGGCCAATGATATCAATGGCCTTGTATACTTCCTGGAAAGTCGCCCCTATGGCCTCAACCTTCTCCTGTGGATCCTCGATCACAAAGAAGTTGTCATCATCAGCGGCCTCATTTGGATCAATACCTGCTATTGTCAGTAACCGTTCGTTGTCTGTTGTCCGGGCTATTTTAAGACACTGAAGGTCGTTTTGATTTTTTCTCCGAAATAGTTTATTTATTTGCGGAAACATATTCGGGTTGCAGCCCGAACCTTGTTGTTCCAATACAAACTTACAGAAACTCTGTAGTTTTCTTTTATTAGTGTTTGAATATTTTTAATCGACGACTTCAGTGTCCTAATGTCAGGGTCTTGTCGGTCAGTTAACTGTCTGTACAAGTTTTTGAGTCTTGTCAGAAGTCTACTTTTCTGTCGGTGCAGTGCGTCAATAGTAGGATTGCGGAACAGGTCTTCGTTAGTCGTACGTCGATACCGCGGTATTGTAGCGTCCATAGTTTGTTTAATTGTCTCGTCCATTTTTATTAGGTAATTGTCGATCTCCTCGTTTGACAAATTCCTATTGGACGGTGGGTGGAGCGTGTTCGAGGAGAGTGCTCTTGTCAAGGTTGCGGAGAAGCGTGTCCATCGAGTCTTACTGTAGTTGTAAGAATATCTTTGGACAAACTCCTCCAATTCCGCAATTTCGTTAGGAACTGTAATTTCGGTGCTAAAACCGCAATGGTCGCTGTCATACACGAATGTGCGCAGACAGTTTAGCGTTTGTAAATTCGTACCTGTCAGTCGTATGCGTTCATCGTACAGCAGTAGATCCAAATACGACCCGCCTCTGGGAGACGACGGGTTATCCGTCGCTTTAAGACCGAGTCTGTACATGACGTCGTGCTGACCCCACCAATCGAGTAGTATGTTCCCTCTAGTATTTGGCAAATTATTTCCCCAATCTCTGTGTCTAGCGTTGAAATCCCCGCCGATTATAAAATAATTCTCCCCCGATTCCAGCCTCAGAAGTCGAAAAAGCGTGTCGAGCTCTGTAATGAATAGGGTGGATTGTGAAGTATCAGGTGCATAAACAGAGGCCAAGTACAGCCGCTTTCCACTGCGGAGCGGGATGTACACGACGACTGCCTCCAACACCCGGAACCTGCGCAACACGCCCTTGTACACTCTGTGAAATTTTATACCTTCTTTAATGAAGATCGCGACACCGCCTCCACGTTTGGATCTGGGCCGGTTTCTTCTTCTAACGATATAATTATTGTACTCCAGTTTGTGCTTATCGGTTAGCTTAGTTTCGCTAGCGAAAAGCACATCAGGAGTTTGGTCTTGTAGCAATTTAAACATTGCGGCTCTTCTTTCAATCCTAATCAGTGAATTAACATTCACCGCAAGGACCTTCAAAGTTTGCTCCACCATGTGCGTACCCATTACGACATGTGTTGCGTTAGGCCTGGCAGCAGCGCGTAGATCTGGTCCATCCGCTTGGCCTGTTCTTGAACCTGCTTTTGCAGCTGAGCCATCTGCAATTGGATTGCGAGCAAGATGGCCAGCATGTTAGGTGCTGCTTCCGTTGTTCTCGGCGTTGGCGCCGGAGAAGCAACAGTCGCTTGCTGTACCGTAGCCCCCCTACCAGACGCCATTTGGGCGTAGGAAATTTGGGACGTGACGGCTGGTGTTTGAAACCTGATAGGTGAACGTTTGACCTCCACCTTCTGCTGCCGAGCCAGTTTTGCTTTCTTAATGTCAGCGAACTTAGGACAACCCCGATAGTTTGCGGTGTGTCCCACGTTTCTACATAACACGCACGAGAGCTGCGACCTATCGGATGCTCCGTCAACACCCAGAGGACATTCTTCGGAACTGTGGTTCTTAGCGCACTTCACGCATCGAGGCTGCATTTGGCAGTTCGACGCGGCGTGCCCGAACCTCTGGCAGCGAACGCATTGTATAACGCCTTCGCTCCTTTTTAGTTTTTCCCAGTGAACCACCTGGTAGTCTAGGACATTGATACTCCTTAGACTATCCAGACGGCTTTCGGGACTGAGTTGCACCAGGAAGAACGGCAGACTCCGTTTCTCCCGCCTAGCTCTAGCTGTGGTAAATGGCTTTACCCCTACAAACTTGAGTCCTTCGCACTCCTTCTCTTTGAGCAGTGCCAGGATCTCCTCAGGATCAGAAGACGGTTCCAAACCCTTCAGCAGCATAGATTGCCGCTTTTCACACTTCGGTGTGAATGAGAAGTGCTCCGTCGTCGTTTCCCTTAGGAGCTCCCTCACTTTCGCGTAGCCCTCCACTGTATTACAGTGGATGGCATGGCGATCGTTCCCCAATCTCTTTATATTAAAATTATTCCCAATGACCAACTTACACAGGTCCTTGGTTTCATTTACCTCTAATTTATAGGTGTTGATAGGAGGTACCTTCTCCTTCTTCTTCTGTTGCTGCTGCTGCTGCTTCTGTTGTTGTTGTTGTTGTTGTTGCTGCCGCTGCTGCTGCTGCTGTTTTTTCAGCTGCTGTGGTTTCCGCTTTTGTTGTTTTTGCAGCTGTTGATGTTTCTGCTGCTGCTGGTTTTGTTGTTGCTGCTGTTGTTGTTGTAGCTCTTGCTGTTGGGAGCTCTCTGCTTCTTGTTGCTCCCTCTGCCTGCGTGCAGTTTGCCGTTGCTTCATAGCAAGCATTTTTTGTTCCAGCTCTTGGATGCTGGTTTTTATGATATTGATTTCTTCATCTTCGTCTTCCGACTCAGATGAAGCTAGAGAGGCAAAGTTGTTATTGCCCCCCTCATACTGGACCACAACTTTATCGCCTTCCAACTCACTTATTTTTTTTTTCTTAAATTAGGAGGGGTTCTCAACCCACTCCTTCTTTTGACGGCTTTCGCCATGGCACCAGCAACCGTAATGTTGCCTTTTATAAGTCCCGTTATGGGAAGAGCGGAACGCTCTCCACCATCCATCACGTGATATCTTTCTTTTCACCTTTTGTTTTTGTTTTAAATTCACACAATTTGCGAGATGAAAAAAAAAAAAAACAAATAAAAAAAAATAAAAAAGAGTTCACTTAGCCCGGGATTCGAACCCGTGTCCATGACCACGAGACGATGGCAGACGCCGCTAACCACCGAGCTAAAGAGTAAGTTTATGAAAATTGAACTAATTTCTTATAGCAACCTTCTCACAATTTTTATTTTATTTTAAAAAAAGCCGAAATACGTCTTGTCTCTACCGAGATCTGCGAACGACTGGTTGTTCAGCTCGTAAGACTAACTATATGTTACATGCACAAATTGCAAAAATTCATTTGCCACGAACACATCGTTCTCTGCAGCATCAAATGTGTTGATTTCTTGCAAGAATGTGATTAGTTTAAGTATTTTCAAAGTATATTTTGTACTAAATTTTCATAGATCTCTGATTCACTAATACCAAAATGTTAAATTTAAGTACAAAAGTTTTTAATTTTTTTAATTTGTGTGCACTGAAACTGAAGATGAATATTTTTGTTGAATTTTCATAGTTTTCAAAATAAAGTGCCTAAAATCAAAATCAAAAATCTTTTAAGTGTTTGAAGATTCATTTATCGAGGCATTTATCATATCTGAAAAACTAAAAGAGATATCATAGCACATGTTGTACGGTAATTATGACCGATCTGCCCGTCAATTTAACAATTATCCACTGTACTGACGGCGAGTTAGGATGATCGTAAGATCAAAAGTAAATTCTATCTAAGTCTTAAATTTACAAACAATTTTTGAGATAAAATAACTAAGCCGTTGTGATCAACCAACACTTGAAAAGAAGGTGATAAAAATAACGCAATCCCTCTGTAAGTACGGTTATTGTCATCAGAGTCAATTAAATTTATGAATTTGCAGCACCGCTGAACGGAACCTCAGCATTGTTTATACGATCCTCAAGAAAATAGACCATCTGAACTGCATCAAATACAGCATCAGTGTTATTAGCATCGCCTACAAAATTCTCTGTGCCGTATTATGTGAACGCCTGGAGCCGTTCGTCAATAACCTGATTGGTCAATGTCTAGCTTTGGCGTCACTGTAAAACTCATTCGTTTGTGCAGGATGATGATGGAGAATGCACACTACTGTATCAAGGTTGGAAAAGAACTCACCGAGACATTTGATGTCAAAAAGGACTTAGATAAGGCTATGAGGTTTTTTTAACATCATTCTTAATAGATTAGTGCAAAACTCACGCTTCAACACAAGAGGCACAATATTACAAAAGTCCGTCCAATTACTCGCATACGCCGATGATATTGACATAATCGGAAGACGTCAGTGGCAGTTGAGCCAGTGTTGTGGCGGAAGCAGCGAAGATGGGTTTAATCGTCAATGAGGGCTACACCAAGTATAAATATGCAGTCAACAAGAAAGTACACCCAGCACCCACGTCCCGGACAGAACGTCAACCTCGACAGATCGAACTTTGAGGTAGTTAAGGACTTTGTCTACCTAGGCTTTGCTATCAGTTCAGACAATCGCTGCTTCTGAAATACAACGACGAACCTTACGGGCTGTACATCGACATTGACTTAGCGAAGAGTGAAGTTCCAATAATTGAGGTGGCTGGGTCGTATAGAGCGGATGAATACCAATGCTCCAGTCCGAAAAATCTTCTAGTCCGAACACGAGGGACAGCACAGTAGCGGAAGACCACTATCGAAGTGGCGCACGCAAGTGGAAAGGCCAACTTAGGGTGCGAAACTAGAGACAGCTGGCTAAAGATTGAGCTGGCTGAAGACGCTTATTGGTTGAGGCTCAGATCCACCTTGGACTATAACGCCACCTTAAGTAAGTATATAAGTAAGTGCGCACGCAAAGGGTTTTTGGCACCCTTAAAATATTTGCATACAACGCGGCGAAGGAAACTTAAGGAGCAAGAAAAAAGAGATGCCGACGCACATTGGTCTTAAATGTTTGCCAGCAATATTGACATACAAAGTTTAGAAATTTTCAGACATGCACAATATTTCGGCATTGAAACGTGCTTTAAAGAATCTAAATTCTATCCAATGCCAGTTGATCTGGTGTTCGGTTACGTCCTACAGCTTCGATCATTACAGTTGACATCTCGGGCACACATCGGGGAAATTATTTACATAAAACAAGACACAGTATATGGTCACACTTTCACAAAGCCTGCCACATCACCAACGCAACTATGACTACCATTGACGCTACCAGCACCATTACTATCACCATCAGCTTGCATAACATTGTCAGTTTTCGGTCTGTGTACATGCTGTGGAAACTAATGATAGAACGTCCTTCGTCCTTATGCTTCTGAGCATAGGCGCAGGCACAAAGCACGAGGCAACAAGCCCCCGAAAAAAAGGTTCTCCTTTAGTTTACTATTATCACAACGACAGCAACAACAGGAGCAGGACTACAACAACAACATAGAAGGAAAAAGATTTACTGTATGCAAACCACTTGTGATGTGATCTGCTTTACGAGAATGTGAAAACTTTCCTAATATTATAAACAATTTTACCCAAGCGGGGTATCGTGGCATATTTTCCATTTTTTTGCCCATTGTCGTCGCAGTTGTAGTGTCTTTCGGGTTCTGGTCGTACACAGAGGCTGGATATACACGATGGGTGGAACCCAAAAAAGGATAAAATGGCTCTAAGGGAAAAACACAACAACATAGCAACAACATTATCATTGACATTTATTTCCATATTCTTTGTCGGATGGCTTCTGTACATATGTGTACGAATATAAGAATATGGATGAGCGGGAGTCCTTCTGCTCAACCAACCCCTCCAAGCATGTAAACGAAGGTCAATGTTGTGATTTGATTTCACATTTACTTCGGAACTGAGAAATATGCTCATCACTTGAATTTTTTTTTTTTTTGCTGTAAGGGAATAATGTTGGGCAGTTAGCCCTTGTGGGACAGATTGTAAACCATATGTCGGTCGGTATGTGTAGTGAAAACGTCGAAAACAGATTGCCTTCGTGCTGGATCTTCGGTGGGGTTATGATAATGATATGGGAAGGGGAAGAGAAATCATCTTGGTTGTTGCTATCCTTAACATATGCTGATTTGAAGGTTTTTCTTTTTGGTGCTCGTATGGCTGGAGGAGCTACACCCGGGTGACGTATGGTCCTATAGACTTGGGTTACGATAGTTACGGGCCAAACAGCCCAAAAAAAAAAAAAACAGAAAAAATGAGAGATTCGGTTTGTAAACATTCAAGGAGATGTGAAATCGCTGAAAGGAAGCAGGGCTTTGAATTGTTTTATTTTATGGGCTTGGGGAATTGATAAGAGTGAAGAAGCTTATGTGGGCTTTTGGTTTTCGATCTTTCTTTTTTGTTCGCTTCCGATGATTTGGGCATTCAAAATGATGCAAATGACAATTTAAAGAGTTTTGGGAATTATGAACGATGTGATTGTGTTTGGTTTTCGAAATTGAGGAGGTTTGAATAAGATGCAATATAATACAAACTCTTTTAGCTTCAGGCACTGGGGCCAGTTGTATTGTTTTCTCATCAGCCGTTTTTTTCGAGAACAAATGGCAAATTTCGACATGTCGTTTTTTTTTTGTGGATAACATATTTCTCCTCATAACTCACAGAGCTTGTTTTGGCCATTACGTCAATATTTCAATTCAGTAAATCCTTGCCTCGAGTTAAAGTTGATACAGTCAAGGATTCAATATGCTTGTACTTCACCAAAGGAGTTTCTCTGAATCAGTTTGGCCTTGAAATTTTACACAGTGTTATTCAAGAGTACTCGTATATTACCTAATAATTCAAATCTATAGTTATGAGTTCTGATACATCTTATGACTCTATGGCATAGTTTAGCAGACGAAGGCAATCTCAATTTATTCCGCAACGCAACTATTGACGCACTGCACCGACATAAAAGTAGACTGCTTTCAAGACTAAAAACGTTGTACAGACGGTTTAATGACAGACATAACCCGGAGATCATGACACTGAAGTCATCGATTAAAAACCTCCAAACATTAATAAAGGAAAATTACAGAGCATCTGTAGGTTTGTATTGCAACAATAAAATTCGGGCTGTAAACACCAGCAACCCGAATATGTTCCCACAAATAAATAAAATATTTCGGAGAAATAATCAAAACGACCTTCCATGTCTTAAAATCGCCCGAACGTCAACAACGAACAAATACTGGTAGCAGCGGGCATACATAGATCCAAATGAGGCTGTTGATGATGACAACTTGTTTGTGATCGAGGATCCGCAGGAGCAGGTAGAGGCTATAGGATCGACTTTCCAGGAAGTGTACAAGCCAAATGTTATCATTGGCCCAAACCACGATCTGGAGAATCGAGTCCTTGTGCACAATTTCTACCTTCGAAATGAAATTGTGAATTGGCGATTCGAGAGCTCAGGTTTCACCCAGTTCAGTGACGAGAATATGGCAAATAATGTCATCACCAACGATAAGGTACTACCCCCGTTCATTTCGAAGGAAGAGCTCGTTTAATAATGCAATGAATAATGCATATTATCCAGCGCATTGGAAAACTGCGGTGGTACGAGTACATCCCATTCCCAAAATGGATAAAGACACTTCCAATCCGGCGATCAGTCTTCTTCCAAGCATCAGTAAGATTTTCGAGAAGGTGATCAATAGAGTCCTGACTAAGTGGGTTGAGGACAAACATATAGTTCCGGATAATCAATTCGGTTTCAAGGCGGGACATGATATCATGATATCATCATGGAACAAAGGCAAGAACCAGTGCACTGGTGCCTGCCTGATTGACTTGGAGAAGGCCTTCGATACCATATGGTTAGAGGGACTCTTTTTCAAGCTGGACAGGTTGGGCAGTAGTAAACCACTGCTGTATATTCTTTTTGATATCCTCTCCAGTAGACAGTTCATCGTGAAGAATGGAAATATGACTTCTGCTGGAACATTTAACATTAAAAACGGTCTGCAACAAGGTGCGGTAAATTCGCCGATCCTATTTAATATTTACACGAGTGATCTGATAAGTTCATTTCACCATGCCATAGCGTACGCAGACGACTTAGTCGCGTACAGATCGGGTCGAAAGATCGAGGTCATTAATATGCTTATGCAACGTGACTTCGATAAGACTTATTTAAAATTGGAAGTTGAAAATCAACTTTTAAAAGTCGGAAACCATTCTGTTTAGGACGAATTTGTCTGGGGCCTCTAGCGATACCAGAAAGAATTGGCGAAAGTTCTCGAGGGTAGCACGGCAGCCACGTGCTTGTCGAAATGTAGTCAGATACCTTGGGATCTGGCTAGATCAATTTCTGTATTTTAACAAACATATAGAGGTTGCTCTGGCTAGAGCCAAAGGTGATTTTGCCCTTACAAAGAGACTGTTTTATAACAGCCAACTCGATGCGAGGGTGAAGGTGATCTGCTACATGGCCTTTATCGGGCCCATGCTTCTATTTGGATGTCCCGTGTGGTTCAACGTGAGAGCAAGTTTATTGGAAGATGCGGGTGTTTGAGAGGGCTTGTCTTAGGACTTGTCTTCGCTTATACAGAACACCAGAGTCTGGGTAAAAAATTCTATCCTAATGAGGTATTGTACAATAGGGCGAACCTAATAAGAGTGGACAATTTCGTCATTGAGTTGACTCGAAGGCACATTGCAAGAGCAATGACCTCATCGAACAATCTGATCTCCGGGGCTTTCTACCCTAATTATATGTATCACGAGACAGTTCGCTTTGACGGCTTTATTCCTCCAGAAGCGTTCCTCTATCTAGATAGTAAAGGTCTGATCCAGGACAGATTGGCGGTGCCGCTAATCTTCCACGTCGCTCGAACAGCTGCGGACAGGCGACTCAACTACGACAGAGACGCCGCACACGGCAGTGCGGAGCGACTCGATCACTTATGCGTAGTATCAGTTAAACTCTTCGCAATTATAAGCGAATTGGTAAGTCACTGTGAGTGCTGATAACAAATTCGGTCCATTGCAGAGAACTAAGGGCCAATCCTTTAAAGACGTAGGGTGCTATCTTCATAAACAAGAAATAAATCCCCACCATCGGCCCCCAGTGATTGGGGAAGTTGAGGTGAGAGTAGTATATGAGGGATAGTTTTCTAAATTTGTAAAAGCCATTCAGTGCAACATAACACGGATAAATTAGGACAGTGGAATTGATGACCATCTTCGGCCGCGATACTATGGATATATACTGCTGAGTATTAGAGGTCAAAACTACTTTTGGCCGCAGAGGAAAGTCTTTGGTCATCCACAAACTACGCTCAGGTCACAATACTCTCCTGTTGGGAAAATATATCAAACTTGTCGAAAATTTACCACATAATTCAAAAATTGCTTTTTGACAAGAATAACTTACAGAAATTAAGTAACTAACACAATGGAAATACTGGAATACATTCGATGTAGGTTCCAAAATGGAAATTTGTATTCACATTGAACCCTAAATGTGAAACACTTGGAGTTCAATGCTCCTTTCAAATTGAAAGTGGATGCGATCTCTTCCAAGCCTAAT
Organism: Volucella bombylans; assembly: GCA_949129095.1. Classification (NCBI taxonomy): domain Eukaryota; kingdom Metazoa; phylum Arthropoda; class Insecta; order Diptera; family Syrphidae; genus Volucella; species Volucella bombylans. Next base: position 81,787,375 of record OX422140.1, read on the forward strand.
TAAATCGCAGTTTCGAAGCAGTAATAATTATTGTTGAAAATGATACAGATAGCGGTAAATTTTTGTATTATGTGGAAAACAAGGCAATTTTTGAGGTTCTGAACTAGATAAACAGACTAAGAATTGCAGGAACCTACAAGAATCTACAGAATGAGACATCTACTGACAATATGTTACCGAAACTCATGGATATCTCAGGAAACGAGAGACTTGAGATGGGAAAAGAATCGGCTGTGCATAATTTGCATGCACTCATCTCCATCAAAGTACGAGACGAGACCATCTTTTGGGGGATTGTACGGTGACATTTTTATTGGACGCCAGTCGTTAGGACGCGCGGGTGGTCAGTGGTATCATTGCATTCATACTAAATGATAGGTTTTGCCCACAATAACTTTTAAAAAAGCTACAAAGATGAGAATGAGAATGAGTTTGTATGTAACTAGCTGTCTGACTATCCTATTCATTCCGAGAGAAATTGAGAACTCTGGAAAGTTACTTCTTTATGGAACTAAAGGCCTTAAGAAAATAGAGCTTAAGAACCTCGTAAAGTTGATATTATGTTCGATCTAGCCGCCCCTGTCTTATGTTTCCAGAAGCAATCCTTTTGTCATATGAATACAGTGGACCCTCTGATAAGCAGCCACTTCCTGTCATATGGCACCCATCGACCTATTGGAAACAAAGAAAACTAGCCCAGATAATGCATTGAAGCAGTGGTTCTTATGTCACCTTTTTTATGGTACTAGTGCCTCATTTGGTCATTTAAAACTAACACACATTCACATAACTACAATGGCGATCTGTAATATGTAAAAATGGTGTTAAATTCATTCTAAGAATCTTAGGAAGTTCTTTAGGATGCATTTTTTTATTTTGTTAAGAGATATATTTTTATTTTTCATTTCACAAACACGTTCAATCTTGAAGGCACTATTTTTCCAAGGACAGCCGAAAATCTACTCCATATACGAGTATGTACGTTTTTAATTCATTTTTAGGTTGCCAGCCTTATGGCTGCGTTCAGCGGCTAGATTTATAATGATGACGTTTATAGAGGATAGATAACAATACTTAAATCTATTACAATTTAAAGCTTCACCTACGGTAAGAGGACTTAACTTAACTTAATTTCTTTTTAATGCACGCTCCTGCAGGATTGGGTGTTTAGAAAATTTTCAAACCCGGTAGCATATGTATATTCCCACTGGTGAGTTTTCTGTACTGTATTGATTGCAACCACTCTGTGAGTCCTGGTGCGAGATCTATTGATAACTTTGGACTTTCTATCTTTATATTGTATGCGGTTCATGTATTTCTTATAGCAATTATAAATATTGTATTACTCTAAATCAAATTGGATTTTGGAAGAAAGTGGTATTCAAAGTACTGAAATGCTGTACGTAGCGCAAATCGCGAAACAGGGACACATTAGTAATAATACGATCATCCACGGTTGTTTTCAACCTGCTGGCAGGCATACAAATCTATACATACAAGCTTTCGGGTGCTGGTCAATATTTAAGTTGAAATTATGTTTTAGATAAGGAATGCTACCAGTGTATTTTATATAGCAGTAGGAGCTTACAGATTTCGGTTATTGTCTTAATATAGTAGTTTAAAACGCCCCGCTGCTTAGCTAAGTCAGACAAGGCCTACCTCTATGATTTTTCTTGTCCCTTCTTGATACCAGAGTCACTATAACATCGATATCTCTGTGAAGCTCAGACAAGATTTGTTTGATAAGAATAATCTGTAGGAAGAGATTGGAAAGATACAACGAGCTAGCTGCATTTTCGACTATTGGCAGGTGTTAAGGCCCTTCCAATTAAGTATGTCAGTGTTGTGATTGTTGTTGTCTAATATTTAAAATTCGAGTCTGTTTCCATCTTGGGTTCAATCTACCAGTAGACTTACTTACTGGTATATCAAATAAACAAAACACGCTCAATTCAATTTATAATCTGCTTCCTCAATCCTTAACCGTAAATACCTATTCTGTAGAAGTTTTTATATGTGTGATAGTATGAATTTGTCCCTAAGATATTAAAGTGAATATGCAAATTATTGCTAAGTTGGTGCTTTCTGAGAAGATAGCATTCTCGGCACATGAGCCAATAGCACTCTTCATGGATTGGAGCATATTCCCAACTACAATATTATATACGTATACCATATTTTGGTCTTTTTGTATGCCCGAAATAGAGAACTATCAGTGGATACTATCCTCAACATATGGCGTCGAAAATTACTTTTATATCAAACAGAGTTCCAAAACACAAAATAGAAAATTTGTGCGTTAAGAGTTAACGCTCTCATGGAAAGGAAATAACCTTGATGGCGGCGGTAGGAATCTCTGCCATTGTTTTTTTTTTTTGTTCAAAAACTTAACACTTAAGTGGGTTTGAATACATTTATAATCAGCTTCAGTTAAGTTTTTTTGAAAAATTGGACACAGAGAGAAGGAAGATGTTTGGGCTCAGTGCTTATTTCGCTCCATAGGTTGCATCCAATATTTAATGGGGAGACTAAATTGTTAGTGGAAGTTGCCTTGTTTTGTTTTTTAGTTAGCTACTCATATTACTTAATTTTAGTTGTATTTCAAGCAGATTCGAAGACCGAACCTTCCGATTTTGAAGCCAGTTCGTGTATTGCTGATGCAGAGCAGCGTTTATAGAAAGTGATTTGCTTTAATAGAAGTATATGTATGCTTTGCAGGAATTAATCTTATAATCAACCAACTGCTTATGGATAAATTTTGTACCATATACTATCCATATGTCGTGAAGCAAATAACGCATCAACGTATGTGTGTACACAAGAATTTATAGGCGATGTGAGTGAAAGTCTAACGAAACATCTGTAAATGTCAATTCAAGATCGATCGCAACTGTTTGGTTTAATCAGTATATGAACAAGTTTCCGGGATAAAATGCGAACTTCTCAGGTGAGCTACAGTTTTTTTTTTTAATATGCCCGCGCTAAAGGGATTTGAGTACCTTTAAAATGCTTGTATACAGCGCAGGCGAAGGAAAATTTGGGAGCAAAGAAAGAGAGGTACCGACGAACGTTGGTTTTATATGTTTGAAGGTTAAAATGGCAATGAAATAAAGAGCTAGGCCGATCATTCCATAAGCGAGTTGTACGGCTTAGGAACGAATCACGATATTTTGGAGTTCGTCCGAAAGTGGGCTTGACTGTGTGCTGGTGAGCATTCATATCGAGACGGGTAGAACGGTATAGCAGTTAAAAGTTTGAAGGGGCGGAATGCTACTGCCGATTTCTATGGAGCAATGGTGGTGGAAATAGAGTTAGAACAAAGTGAGACAGAAGACAGTACGCAGGTTTTCGAGGATGTCCATTGTCTGAAAAATACTAACATCACCTATGAGTTTTATCGCACGGTTTTGAATCCTATCAAACAGGTACAGAGATGTTTTAGGTGCACCTGACCAGAGGTGAGCATTGTACTCCAATTTTGGGTATATGAATGTCTCATATCTTGAGGCCAGATCAGAGGGGGTGAAAATTTTCTTTCATGTTGATGTCACATATACCGAGAATGGAAAGTTTTTCGGTTTCGACGATGCAAGTGCCATTCATGGACAATTACTGGGTGTTTAAATTTCGGTTTAATGACAGCAGATAGCATTGTGTTTTGAAAGTATTAAATTTTACTCTATTATTGGTTCCGCAATTAGTTATGTCGTTAATATCAGAATTCAATGAGCTTAATATACGCTGGCGTACCCGTTTTAGAGCCGAAGAGCAGGGACGTGAGTTCGGGGACGAATATGGAAAGCAGAGAGTACCGTCGTGTAGATGGCGAGTAGGGGAAGGCTACGAAGTGTGGCAGAGGTTGTCACACCTCTGTGGTCAAGTGTCAAATTTCCTAAGTCAAGGTGATTTAGAATACGTACAGAGGACTGAATAATGCAGGGAACTGAGAAATATGGATCGAAAACGTAATGTCCCTATAAAATAATAACCAGCCTTACACCTGCATGGGGCTCTTCAGGTGTGGATTTGTCATCCTCCCCTTACCCGTGGGATAACACATGAATAAGAATAATCACATAGATAACAAAACAAAGACAATAAAAAATAAGAATATCTACTCTGTTGATCGATTTCTGGTATGGTCACAGAAGAGACGAATCCTATGCTACACCGCGCGCATTTGAAACATAGGACAGGACAGATGTTCAGGAGCAAAAACCAACTTAAGCAAGCCTCGGCAGAAATACGAACACTTCACTGGGGCCTAAAAGATTATAATTGCTGCTCTCATCAGGGACGGAGCTAAACCCAAGGAGACGAAATGTCAGAAGAAAAAGAAAAACAAAGTGGGTCCAGCACCAGCAAACGTGGCAGGTCTGTAGATAGCTGTCCTATGGCAGGAATGAAGAAAAAACATGGACCACACATAGGGTCTCTTAAAGACAAACTAGCAGGAGATGCTAAGCACAAAGAATATGCTTACAAATTCAATTGAAAAGCTCAAGTGGAAGCAAAATAAAAGAAAGCTTGACTAAACGGTATGGCGGGACGGAGACTACACAGGAGCGACCTAGCACATCAGGAATATCCTACAGAATAGAATGCTCAAGTGTAAGGTAGCATTCGTGCACTCCATGCACCCAGAACAGACCCTTACCAATCAATAGATCAAGCTAGTGAGGAAGAGCCTACTGGGAGAAATGGTCAAATCCGACAAAAACTGTCCGATCCTAAGGTATATTACCATTCCAGCTAGAGACAGATGGTTGCCGATTACCTGCCACAGTAAACAGAAACTTGCACATGTCTGCTAGGGACAGAATTAAACCATGTAAAAACGTAAGTCTGCGCATAACTCAGGGACATGATATTCTCAAGTTATGCATTGTCTTCGTTCTAGAAGCAGACAACCTTACCAAGGACTTCTTCCTAGCCCTGATCGCGAGACAAAATTCCGGCATATCCACAAAATTCTGGAGAATCCTCAGGGTCACTAAGGAGAAAATCAGAGACGAAACCACCTCATTCGCAGTGAATGAGGTTTCCAAAGATTACATCCTAAGCCAAGGATGTACATTTCTCCTCAACTTCTCACTTATCCTGATTAGAATAAAAGGATCATCGAGACCAGTCCAGAACAAAGAACCTGAAACCAAAACCAGCCAGACCTCAGCAGCAGCCGTCCACTGAAGAAGCTAAAAATGTTGGTAGTTCTGCCGAAATATCCCCAAAATAGATTATATTATGAGATTAAGATGCATGCAAGTTAAGTATCCTCCCAGGCTTCTGAAATGAAGGAAGACCTACAGCTAATATTATTTTAAATTCAGAATATAAAAGCTATTCCAATTCCAGAACACACAAATAAAGGCAAGGCACCGCTGCTATGCAACCCACTGAAGGCGGCAAGGCAGACGCAGTAATATACTCAACGTACCTAGCGGGTGAATACTCCGACTTAGACTTTCTACCATTGCAAGAACTCATAGACTACTGAGCTAGAAGGAGACTCCAACTGATAGTTTGATGCGATGCGGACGCCCACCATACAGTCGGGAGCAGCTCAAATATCATCAAAAGCGGTGATTCTATTCTAGAATTTATTTGCAGAAATAATCTTGAAATTCTAAACTAAGGGAACAGCCCTACATTTTATAAACGGATTTAAGGAAGAAGTTCTTAACCTCACCCTATGCACCCAATTCATAAAAAAAATCTTATTAGGAACTATAATAGCATATTTCCACTGAAACATCGATGTCTGATCATCGAAAAATCTGTTTCGACATCCTATAAGGCTCCAAAATTTTCCTATCTTACATATAGCCTAGATTCACAGATTGGGACACATATAGCCTTGAACTCGTGGAATCCGCAGCCAATTCCTACAAAAGCGTAAGAGACATTGACCTTGGCTGCGAGAGTCTAAACGCTGAAATTAAATCGGCCTATCATCAGGCTTGTTCAAAGAAAGAAAAATCAGGCAACCGAAGAGTAGTTAGAATCGCCAAATTAAGAACGCACACAAGGAAGCTTTTTAACAGGGCGCAAGATGATGGAGAATGGTCTGAACACTGAGAAATTAGAAGAGCTAGAGGAGAATCATGGAAAAAGTACTCTTTAACATTCGAAACATCGCTCGTAGCCACAGAATTCTATCCAGACAGCACTCAAATTGAATACATATGTAAGCGGAAAGCGGTCCAAGAACACAACAGCTCTAAGCTGAAACCTATTTTCCAAATTTAACTACCGCATCCCTCGCGCCCGATAATCCTCTGAAAAGGAAGACTAATAGACCAACTACAGAGGACCGGAAGAGGTCAAGGAACATTTTTTATGAAGGCAAAATAAAATGGGCCATCAATTCATTTGAGCCATTCAAAGCCTCTGGTAAAGATAAATTCTTCGCAGCACTTTTCCACAAAGGTATTCCGCTAATAACTCCACTTCTGAGAAACATATTCAGAGTCAGTTATGCTTGGGGTAACGGTTAAATTTATACCCAAAACAGGTAGTCCAACTGATTTACCCAGCTTATACAGACCAATAGGCCTCACCTCATTTTTCCTCAAAACAATGGAAAAACTACACTTCACAAAATCATCAAACAAGAGAAATCGACAAAGCATGCTTTTCAGTAATTCACCACAAAGATTGAGAAATTCCTCAGAGAAAAAGGAGTTTCGTTGGGCTGCTGCCTTGACATTGACAAAACCGAATCCGCCTAGATAAACAGATGCATCAAAAATACGGGAGTAGACAATACTATATAAAACTAGATTAAAGACGTGCTCAACGGTAGAAATATCAACGTGCAGACAGTGACAGAATCAGCGTTACGCCTGCGAAAGATTGCCCCTGCTTTGGTCCATCGTAGTAAATGAACTTCTAAACATACTCAGCAACGACGATTTCTGTGTCAAAGAATACGCTGATCCTTATCAGAGTCAATAATATCGCCTAAATATCGATCCCAAAAAGTGCACCATTTGGTGGATGAAAACCAAGAGAAGAATACTTACCAACTTAAAGATCCAACACTTTTTGGTGAAACCATAAAGTTTTCAAATGAAGTGAAATTCCTAGAGGTTACCCTGGATCAAAAATTTATTTGGAACACACATATAAAAAAAATTATAGACGAACCCAGAATCTTACTGCGGACCAGCAAAAGTCTACTGGGTAAAAAAAAACACGGAAATGACACTGTGGATGAACACAGGAATTGCTATAGGGTACGTCTAGTGACTTATGTATCTCCAATATGGTGGGCTAAAACTAAAGAAAAGTCTACACAGCCTGGACTAAGCAAATTTCAAAAGCTTCCCTGTGTGTGTAATACGGGTGCAATAAGAACAGCACCCAGCGCAGCATTAGAGGTTCTCCTAAACCTGAACCTATTCATCACCACATACAGAAAGAACCTTTGGCAAATACCTACATGCTTATCTCAGTGGATGAGAGTAATTCTAAAACAGTTCACTTTGAGTACTTTTTACTGGAACTCAGGAGAAATTAACTATCATATTAGGAATTACTCTTAGAGACAACTGTCTGAAAAGGTACAACTTCAACCATAACTTCAAGGTTACGTTCCCAGAACTAGGAACAGAACAAACTTCTGTTTAAAAGAGATTCCCAACGGATACAAAACAAAAGAATAAGTTGAAGCAGGCATATATGGAGAAACTATCAAGTATGGACAGTAGGACCTCTGTATTTGGAGCTGAGATACACGCAGATACATACAGATCTCCCACCAAGAAGAACTTTCATATTTTCTCTTATAGCAAAATGGCCCTACTTGCCAGCAACGTTTTTGAGATGACCTCAAAAATTGATTGGGATGGCGTTACGCATCCCAAGACACTCGTCAGCACCAATTGAGTCCATTTAATCTGGGTGCCAGGTTACATTAGTTATGATGGTAATGAAAGAGCAGACCAATTAGCCAAAAAAGGTTCGGCCTCACATTCATGTTTCTCCGACCATTCTGCGGGTTGCCCTGGTAGATAACAAAAGGCATTTCATCACTGGACAGAAACTGAAGGTAACGGGCAAGCCAACAATTTTTTACCAAATTTTTACCCTCAAAAGAACAAAACAACTCCTACAAAAGTTGTAAGGTTAAGATACTCGGAGTAACCGAATTTCTAACGTGTCACTTCAGAGTCAAAATACACCTTATGACTATGAGTGTAGTATGTGCAACGCGGAAAAAGAAGCAGCCGAGCATATCCTTTACCACTGTAATTACTTAAGCACAATGAGGCAAAATATATCACCACCAGCTCACCCAAACTTATAGCAGGGTTTCTTAAAATTTCACAATAGGCCTAATCTAGCCGCAGTGATAAGGGTATATAGTCTCACCTTCCCGCTAAATCTAATCTAATCTAATCTAATGAAAATGTTTCCCCAAATGATCTACTAGGCTTACACTCGTTCAGCCGGTGGAGGAACTAAGGAGATGTGTCTTACTACAAACTAAATCATTGACTTACGGGGCCTCGACAACGACAACATTGTAACGCGAAATGAATCAGTGAATTGGCCGCCGTGATGTTGCGATCTGACGCCACTCGATTACTTCTTGTGGGGCTATTTGGGAAGGCAATATTTAGTACGTTATTGGTGAGATAGAATCTCAAACATAAGCGCTTCGTTCAAAATAACAGAAGAAGCCATTCCAAACTTAATATCATGAAACATTCGTCTTAATGAAAAAGGATTCGAACTAAATTTCTGCCAATATTTTTGAAAGAAAAGTCCTACTTCGACTTCAAGTCTTATCTGTAGACGTCAATAATCTGGCTGCAAGGAGAAAAAGGACATAATGCTTAACAGTGCTTGTAAAATCTAATTTGAAGTACATAAGAGGCATGCAAAAGTTGTAAATAAAATCTAGGATTAAGTTATAGAATTCACGGCCATTCGATGTTTGATTTTAAACTAAGCGTAAATAAGTGCCTCATTTCTATCCTCATATAAACCCAAATATCCCTACATTACAACTTAATCCCGTCATAATCAAAACACTTACTTCTTTAAAAGAATTAACATAAAATTACCTCTATCATGATTTCCATCTTTTCATTCGTCTTTCGTGTACTGATTGCATTGCGATAAGCACCTCACTGCATCAAACTCAATGCAATTCCGAGTCATGATAGAAAAAGATCTTCTCAAACATTTGCTTATTAAGCAAGATATCTGAACACCTTACAAAAAAATACCGTTTATTCTCATCCGTTCCCAGTAAAGAAAAATCTTGCAACTCTCACAGTCTCACATATAGTAAGCCCCCAAACGTCCTCTTGGCACACAGCTACAACACTCGTCCCATAGCCAACTTCATTATGATCTTCATAATCCTGCAATGCAGCCTCCTTATTCTCTAATGCTCCATCTAATAGCAGCCACTTAGAATTGCCATAAAAAGGAAAGAAGAAGAAAAAGTAAAAACAAAATAAGAGAAAAAAATAAGAAAATACCACCCTCTTCAAGGCATGATGCTATCCGTTGAGAAGGTTGCACGCTTAAACGTCTAAAGTGCTGGGAGTTTCTTCAACTAATGCTCGCAAAATTGAGAGTAAATTGAGATACAAAACATTTTGCATTTTCTACTTATCGCCATTTTCAATCTGAAGAGCAACACTTTAGAATTCAACTCCACGACGTTGAAGCTGCGTGCCGTACTCCTGGAGTCTTTTATCTGAAAGAGCTTAGAAATACATAGGGCGTGCGATACTCAATAGGAAGGCATAGCCAAGAAAAACCCGTAATCACAAGCCGCATCTCACTTCTCGGACATGGAAAAGTGGTGGGATATGCATTTCCAACCTAATTTGCTCAGAAGGGGGATATCCAGATACATAGAGGCGAGATTATAAAATAACGATAAGCCACTCTGGGTTAAGTTATCGATTGATATATGTCAAGACCGTCCAGAGTGGCTGTTGTATAAAAAAAAAAAACAATAAAACTGGAACCACCATGGATTGTTTACCAAATGAAAGCAGGTGTGTTTTTACATATGTGTGAATATTGTGTACTCGAATTGATTACAAATGTTTGTAATTCATGTTGATGAATTATTTAATCAGAAATTGCAAAGTTACTCGTAACTACACATTCTATTTTATTCGGAATATCTGCAAGTATTTCGCATTAAAAATACAGAAACTCATTGTCACATGGAAAACGAGTTACAATTCCACTAATCGGGATGAGCTGTCTTTCTCGCTGTTGACCCATCTATCCATATTTTATTGAGTCGAAGTTTAACATGGATGGATTAAAGATAGATAGAATCCGAGACGACAACCATGTGAAGAAGAATTTAAATTGGTTTGGTAGGGTAAAGAGTGTATAATATGAGACGAGTAGAGACTCATATGATATTAGACATCAAAAACTGTCCACTATTCTCCACGGAGAACCAGTTGAGTTAACAAATCAAAAGGTGAAACTAAAGTGTTCTCCAGAATCTGAGTAACGTCTTTTAGTTCACTTGGCCTGTTTTCTCCAAATATTCTTGGAATTGCCTCCGGTTTCGCAAAACTCCTTTATACAGATTTTCCTTAAACATTTGATGGTTCTTTATGGTGGTTTAAATTACACACATGTGTACTATTCTACATCGCAGTGTTCGGGGCCCCAACGCAGTGTTACTGAACGAAGTATGTATAACCTGTATAAAACCCTGAGTATTTTACGGCAGCTACTCAATATTTAGGATTCCACTGATAGTTGGGCTTCATATACTCCACGGGAGTTCTTGCAGGACTTTAATTTAATTTTTAATTTTTTTAATAACTCGGCTATAACTTGACGAATATTCGTTTTCAAAGCGTCAGGATTATGTGCAGAAACACCATCTTTTGCATAGCCCACCAAAAAAATCCATCAGCGACTAATCACACGGTCTTGGTGGCCAGTTCACATCACCAAAACGCGAAAGAACTCGTCCAGGAAATTTTTCTTACAATAAGGCCAAAACGGTTCGTGTTGTGTGAGATGTGGCACCGTCTTGTTGAAACCACATGTATTCCACATCCATATCTTCAATTTCAGGCCAACTAAATTCGGTTAACATTTGTTTATCCCGTAACGATGACCGTTACATTTTCATCATTTTTGAAGAAGTATGTAGCACTGACAGCGTCTTATTGTGGATGCAATGGTCTTTCGACAGTTGCATGCGGATTTTCACTTCCCCATATTCAACAATTTTGGTTACATTCACCAAGTGAAAAATGAGCCTCGTCGCTGAAGAAACTTTTGTGTGAAAATTGGTCATCCAAACGTGAATGTTCAAGCATCGAATCGGCGTATATTCTTCGCATATTGCTGTGGTCACCTCGCTTCAATTCTTGAATGAGTTGAACTTTATAAGGGTGAAGATGCACATCCAAATGCAAAATACGCCATAATGTGCCGTAAAATATGCCTAAATGCTGTGTTCGCCATGAAATCGATAAATTTGGATCTTCTTCAACAATTTTACTAAAGGCAGCAATATTTTGTGAAGAGTGTGCATTTCGATGATGGACACGCCTTTAGACATCAGTAGCAGAGCCCGTCTCTTTGCATTTTTTTGACAGTTTTGCCTAGGCACTGTTT